>JARHVA010005288.1:0-47500 GCA_037957365.1 Torreya grandis | reverse complement strand
GAGGCCTCCTTGAATTATTAGTTATGTAAATAACATGCAGTGATAGAGGGGTATTCTAAGTTAGCTCAACACTATGAACCCACTAACCCAGTTTTAACAAACTCATTCTAAGGGTGAATAAAGGTGAAGATGTCCAATTTGATCAATTATCAAAGAGTGATATATTTTATCCTATATCTAAATACATCAACAAAAATGTGATAGAAAACTAAGAAAAACAAAGTTGGTTTCATCAATATCTAGTCATTATTCTATATTGGACACCTATATGATAGTTAGACACTAGCATAGATAGTAATGTCTAGATCTGATGGTAGTGTCTGTAGGTAAAAAAATAAAATTTCCATAATTTGATGACTGGTTTAGAGTATTGATCTTACATATTTTCAACATGTTTCTAGTCCAGATCTACTTATGTACAATAAACCTAGATAAGTATCATTTCTATTTGGTATTTCAATCAATTAAACATATTTCAAATTTAGTACTTTCTATATATAGCATATCTCAATATTATAATTCAAAATATGCATTTATCTAAGTTTAAAATTAATTATATTGATATAGATTAGTTTATCACCCTTGTACTTGAACTATTTATATATTTTTTATTTGGCCTAGTTAAGCCCATTACACTTCCCCTTCTTTTTATAGGTTTCTAGCTCTCAGAAGTACCTAGATGTTTTTCAAGGAAAAGAGAAGTAAAATAAATATTTTATCCCTATTTTAGATTATATTTGTGGACTATATAGCACTTCAATATTTTGCACTTGGAAAACTCAAACCTTGGTTGTTCCTATAAGTTTTAGACCTTTCTTACTTTTACAAAATCTTACAACTCTCTCGTGTTCCCTTTAAAATATCACTTAGTATAACCAATATTATTTGATGACCTAGGCCTTATATATTTCATATAATGCTTCAAACCTATTTATCTTATGCCTATATAATTTTTAAGCCTATACCTATTTTCTTACTCCCTAAACACTTACATCCTGGTCAAACACCAAGTCAACATAGGTGTCCTTACCTAATACAGGTTTCTAGTGCCCTAAAGTCATCTAATTTTAAAATGAAACATATCCTAATATTCATCCTAAGTGCTATTATGTGAGATATTCTATAAAGGGATAGGTATAATTATAATATTAACCTTCATTCATTCCTCACCTGGCACATACCAAGGAAACTTGTTAAAATCATTCTATCAAGAATTCAAGTGAGAAAAGCGTCCCTATTTTATTTCATTTTCATATTAGTCATAGGGAAAACACATCTATAGGTATGAATTACTTAAGGATCATCCTAATAGCTATATTTTCTAAGTTACAAGCTAGGTCACTATTGTGATTGCTTATCATGTATGACATGATTCATACACAGGATAAAACATAAGGGAGAACTACATAAGTCTAAATCCCTCTTCATTGTATTAGATATGTAGGTAGTTTTCATTAATATAGGGATGTTTAGGGTAGCTTGACACTATGTGCCCACTAACACATTTTTTCCATAGCCACTATGAAAATTAAGAACTAGGGTTTTGATCATGTGATAAGGAGTAATAGTCTATGAACCATATCTAAATACACTAGAGTGAATATGATGATGAGTTAAGAAGTATAAAGGTGGTCAAAACCTATATTAGTAGTTTTTTTTATTAGACACCTACATCTGATCTAGATTTTAGCATCAACATAATCATCCCAAGTTGACACAAGTATCCACATTTACATAGGCACTTACTCCAAAATTTACTGACTATTCTTGAATATTCTTCTAATATACGTTTTGTTTGTTCTAGATAAAAATATATATTAGCATCAAAACCAGCTAAGTATCATGTTTTCATTATCATTATAATATCTAGCATAGTTATACTTTCCATTTTTAGCATATCTCATCCTAATAAATTTAGTATATGTTTTATCTAAGTTTTATAATTAATTAGCCTACTATATATATGTTTATCCCCCTTGTGATTATTCATTTATATATTCTTAACCCTATATACCCATAGTATGATCTACATCTAATTTAGGTTAAAACATTTGGTGAACTCATCTTATGTTTATTGAACAAAACCCTAGTTTTCATATTATGGTTTTCTCCATCTTCAAAATTTTATTTCAAATACCTATGTTTATTTTTTAGATCAATTTTTTATATGGGAATAGCTTAAATCATGATTATTTATATTGTTATTATGGTAATTTTACTTGTTTTATTTATGATTTGGTGTAAATTTATAGAGGTCCTTAGGTAAGGTACTACAAAGCCCCACCCTTTGGATCATTTATTTAATATTCCTGATGATCAATGTATTGCATATGAATATCTTATGGTAAATTAAAAAGAGGATAGCACCTCTTCTTTTGATTATAACTATGACAATGAAAGAACAAATGATGAAAATACATTTATAAATGAACATGTTAATGATCATATTACTCTTTCATATGGTTGAGTATAATTATATTCCTCTTGGGTATGTGGAGACTAATTCTATTTATTATTCTCTTTCCAATGACGAAGGGTCTAAAAATTCAAAAATTATAACTTTTATTAGTGCTTTGAATAAGTACGATGTAATAGATAATCAATAAGTTAGCATTCATAATGTTACAATTCAAAATGTTGCATGCATACATTCTCTAGATGCATCAAAAATTGAATGTTCCTATTATACTCCCAATGATGCAAATGTTGAAAAAAATGTATTATTCTCTCCTTTTTCCAATGAAGAAAATTTTGAATAATTTAGGTGTATACCTTATTTTCAAAGTGATGATAATGTTGAAAATTTTATCCCTTCTTTGAAAATTATAAATAAAAGTGAAAATTGTATCCTTCCTTCTCTTCTTATTTCAAATGAATAAGAATTTTTTTCTTTTCCTCCCTCCTTTGCATTTTTTTCCTCAAAAGGATAATTTGTTTATAATTGAAATTATTTCACCTTTTCCTATTATATGTCATGAAGTTTCAAGTAATATATCACCTTTACATGATAATGATATCAACCTTCATGTTATTCAACTACACATACTTGTCTCTTTACCTAATTTGGAAAAACCATGTGATGGTCTTAGTTTAGAGGGTGGTAAAGAATGAAGCATTCATATGTTTCATATGAATGGAAATTTACAACCTATAAGAAAATCTTCAACCTATTTACTAGTCTCTACTTATGATATGTTGTCTATTATGACTACCATGGGGGATCTTCAACAATAATTAAATTCCTTAAAGTTACATTTTTTTCTCATGAGGCTACCTTTGAGGAGAATATGCTTGAGGAACAACCTCTTACTCGATATGTGTTTGAATTTCCTTACCCTTAAAACTTTATCATGCCTAATTTATCCTAGTTAAATGTTTAAGGAGGTATTTCTACACATTTTAAATAATATACCTATTCTTTTGAGCATTTTTCTAAGGATGGACACTTGTTGTTAAAGGTTTTCCATTGAAGTTTAGCTCAAGATGCTCTTGATAGGTTTTATAGCATCCAAAATAGTTCCTTTTCAACATTCAAAAAATTTGAAAGTGTGTTATTATCAAATTTTCATTGATATACCTTACCTAAGTTACCATTTTAACATTTGAAAATATTAACACAAAATTATAATTAGTCCATTCAAGACAATGATATTATATTTAAGGATATATTATAGTCTTTAAATTATACCCCCTCATATTTGAAAGTGCAATTTATATTTAGTATGGGTCTTATTTATCCTCTTAGATAAAGATAATTACACAATACCTTTGTTTAATTTGGCACTTTATATTGGGATGTGCATACATATTCATGTACCTTAATTAATACTAAAATTGAATTACCTATTTCTCTACCAAAATGCAAACATGGTATAAATAGTAATTTCAAAGAAAATAAGAAAACTAAAAAGGGTCATCAACCACTTTAAAAACCCTATTCAAAACCAATAGTTCATAAAAAATAACAAATGGTAAAGGTATTAAATAAAATAAAGGATCATACTTACTGAATACCTCCTACATGTAAACCATATGCCACTACAAAAAGGCAACCACTTCAGTTTGATTGGTACTAAGATAGACTGCATGATATATTGTGTACATTATTGGATAAATGCATTATAAACATTCATTCAAATTCCCATTACCCACCACACATATTTTAAAAGGTAAAAGGAAAACACTTTTTCACTTAACATGGTATAAATGAGCACTGATATAATGATTATTTTTCTCTTAAGTAAAATCTTACATAGTTAGCCGACTGGGAAATTATTGCATTTAAAAAATACATATCTATAATTATTTCACATACTTATTCTAGATGATATTTTAATATGGTTGATAAATCCCGTGATTATCATTTTGAAGAACATGTGGTACATCAACCTTCACAAAATATGACCATGAGTATATGTCCTCCTAGTGCACCCTCTCCTAGGACTAATCTCTCTCAAACTGATCCTACCAAATAACCATTGGTGGATCAGGTCATTCATAAAGAGACATGTGGAGAAGGTTAACCTATGTAATAGGTATGGGCACCTAAATAAATACATACAAAACCATATGATATTTTTACAGATATTTCAGATTTAGTAATAGAAATAAAACTAGTTGTTACATTACCACATGATCATTACAATAAAGATTTATTATTTCCATATATATTCCATTACATATTTATTTCTTTTTCACCATTACATTACAATTATTTCATTAAATTAAAATATTTCTAATATAATTTACCATATCCAAACATATAGTATGGAAATAAATTCAACATATACATAATGAATAAAGAGCTAAAATTATACTTTCATGTGAATTAAGGATACCAAATTAAAATTTATCAAAAATACCATGATATGATTCATAATTATACTACACACCATATTCATATTTAAATATCACCTAAACATGTTCCTATTACTAATACTTCAAAGAAACCATAAAGCATTTATAAGCTTACAGTGACAAATATTGCACCTATGCATGCTTTTTGGTAGTACCACTAGTTTATAGCACTAGGTACCAAGTGGGGAGATACCTATGATCATCCATTAGATCAGATCATAGGGTTTCCCCTTCACATATTCCAAAAATACCAAAAAAATTCATAAATCTTCAAAAATCCAATTTTTTTTGTCATCTACATATTCTAATGGCTCCTTGGCATATATGTATTAGTTTCATGTTGATAGATAAAATATAAGTTACTTATAAATACACATGTTTTTCATGTTTATATTTAAGTGTGATAAATGCATACATAAATACATGATCTATTTCATTTTAGATGTTGGGATTTCCCTCTACTCATGTCACCAAGACATTGAGGGAATCCACCTTTATGATAATGATACATCCAAATTATATCATTATATAGTCACTTTACATTATCACGTTTGAGATAATATATACTTATGCATGCCTTTATCCATGTTTTTATCTTCTATATTGTATTTAATATGTTATGTATTAGACATTTTTTGCTAATGTATTTGATCCATGGGATACTATGATATGTTTATGCTAGTTGTTTATGTTTTCATTTATGCACTTCCTTGAGTATCTTGCCTTGTTATTGTCTTATTTTTTTATCATTATAATATGTTTCATTATTTACATCCCTCATGCCTTTATTTGCCTATTTTACATTTGAATATGTCACTAATTGTTATATGTATATTTGAATATGTCATTCTTGATTTTGTGTACATTTGACTAAGTCCCATCCATTAGATTGTGTGACATTTGAACATGCCCTCATTTTTAGTCTCATTAAACCATTATCTTTGGATTTGCATTTGAGTGCCCTTATGTGTGTGTCCTTGATTTCTTCTTGAGCTTATACTATTACTATATAGATATTTCCATGATATTTATCATGCATCATAGGTATTGATGTGATCACATTCTATGTGATTCAATGATACATTTACCTAGACATGTTTTCTTATATGCTACATGGTTCATTCATAATTATATGGTTGTCTTATCCTTTTAAAGTGAGGTAACTAACAATTTCTATCTTCTCTCACCTCAAAGGGGAGGCATATCAATGGGGTCATATAATAGAGGCATGTATTCCACACATTCATAGTTTCATATTTAATGGGGGCATGTCATATAGGCATGGATTTCACATGCTAATGGTCTCAAATTTAGTGGGGGCATGTTTTAGAAACATGTTATCCATGCTTATTCAATATGCAAAATACCAAGATTATAGTGGGGGCATGTTTTGGAAACATGTCCTCCACATTGGAACTTATAACATTCTTTTAGTTTCATATTATAGTGGGGGAATGCTTTGGAAGTGTGTTCTCCACACACAGTTTAAAATTGGTCAAATTTCATAGTTATATGATTTTGATACACATTTTTGGTAGAATTATATACATAAGTATCATTGTAATACATAGTTTTATAATGAGACATATATAAGGTGCATATGTTATGAAATGTGTACCTAATATTACAAAATCATATTAGTTTTATATTTAGAACACTTTCAGGGATTGTCACCACCCACTAGGTTAGACATTTATAGAATATATTGAGCCAATCTACTACAGTATTTAGTTCAATTTTTGATATGGTTGATATAATTAAATCACTCAATATTTCCAAGTTTTTAGGTTGGACTTGATTTTATAATCTAGACTCACCAATTTTATAGTGTGAGTTAACTTAGTTCATTCAAACTCACCATGTTATAAGTACGATTGAGTCGTACGATTGAGCTAGTCTCAACTACCAAGTGTAAATCCACCTTTTCTTAGATATACATAGTTTCCAAATTTAAATTTATCCTAATCTTAATTTCATTGATTCATAATAATACATATTTCAAATGAAATTGCCAAAAGGAAAGATAGTCACATTGATGCATAGTTGTACTCCTAAACCTTGATCTCTTTCAATTTCAATCATTTCAATACTTTAAATTTCATATTATATGGACTAATTATATACTATAACATGATCTTTGTTTTAGGTCAATCACCAAAAAATCTCTTAAGTTGGACTAAAACAAAGATAAAGTGTGATATACATAACCGGGTATGAATTCATTTCCTTTAAACTAACAATTTCATTACTAGATTAAAAGGGGGGGATGTAGATTATATTTATGAGCTATATAACACCTTAATCTTGTAAACTTTTAAAACTCATACACTAGTTATTCATCTCAATTCTAGACCTTTTCTACTTCCACAAGGCTTACATCTTCTTTCTCTTGTACCCCTTGGCCTATTTCTTAGTCTAACTAGTCTTATGTTGATGAACCAAGATTTCCATCTTTCTCAGAATGATTAAATCCTAATTATATTATGGATCTTCAATTTTTTATCATGTACCTATTTTAATAATCCCTAAACACTTGTGTCCTAGTCAAACACCTATATCGATGTAGGTGTCTTTACTTGACACAAGTTTCCAGTGCCCTAAAGTCATCTAATTTGCAAATTAAATGTATCCTAATGGTTAGACTAAGTTATATTATGTGATATATTATCCAAAGGGATTGGTATAAATATAATATCAACCCTCATTAATTCATCACCTAGAATAAACTAAGGCAACTTATCAAAATCATTCTATTAAAAATTTATGTGATCAAAACTTCCCTATTTTATCCCATCTACATATCATTCATAGGGAATCACATCTGCAGGTTTGAAGTATTGAAGGAGCATCCCAAGATCTATATTTTTCTATTTATAAATTAGGTCATCATTTTACTTATCACATATTACATGATTCCCACATAAGCCAATATATAAGGGAGAAATAAATAAGTTTGGGGCCCTCTTCAAAGTATTTTATATGGTCACCATGAAGATGAATAACTAAGGTTTTTATCATTTGATAAGGATTAAAAGTCCATGAAATATATCTAAATACATTAGAGTGAAGGCAACAATGAACCTATAAGAATCTAAGTGGTCACATCCTATTTTAGTAGTTATTTTATACTAGACAAGTGCATCCACTCCAAACACTATCATCAACACAACCATCCCATGTTGATGCAACTATTTATAAATATATAACCACTTAATATAAAATTGTTCTAAAATAATATTCTAGTATAATTCCTACTTATTCTAGATCTAAATATGTATTAGCATCAGAACTAGCTAAGTATCTTTTTTCATTATCATTTCAATATCTAGCATAGTTGTACATTCCATTTTTAGTATATCTCAATGTAATATATTTATTATATGGTCTATCTAAGTTTTAATATTAATATGCATACTATAGATTTTTTTATCACCCTCGTGATTACTCATTTATATGTTATTAAACCTATTTACCCATAGTAAAATCTACATCTAATTCAAGGTTAAGAACCTCTCAATGGACACAATTTTAGGTGGTAGATTAGTTATAAATTATTCAATTTTAAAATGGACAAGTTTGTGATTAATGGATAGGACTAGTATGGGATACTATCCATGGTGTGTAGACCTATTTAAAATATATATGTCAACTCTACATCTACATCTAAGCTATCACAATATTATCTTATCCTAATTTTTATTATTATATACTTACTAAATTCAACCAAAAAATATAAAATCTAATTATCTTATTATTGTTTGTACTTATTTTTAGTATATACCACTTGTAATCCATATTTATTAAATTATTATTTAATTTAAAATTAATTATTTATTATTATATATTACAATTTTAATAATATTTCATAATTTTATACATATTAAACACTATTAAACCAAAAATAGGGTAAAACATGAAGATAGATTTTTTAAATTCCAACACTTTGGGGAAATCCTATCACAACATCAGTAAGATAAAATCTAAGGTAAATATGAATTTGTGTCTCACCTCTTCATCCAATATCATTCACATAATCTATCTCATGCACAACTCCCGATCTCAATGTCTTAGGTAGAAGTAAAACTTCTTTCACAAAGGAGAGTCACCATAAAAAGCCTCAAAAATCCTAAATGTTCCTACACTTTCTACCTTAGATAAAGGTAAGAATAATTTTAGTGATAAGTGGTGTCATAAACATTACTTTCACATGAAATATGACTCAAAATGTTTCACATAAAAATCCTTACCAATGAAATCTACATCAATTCCCACATATATTGATGACACTAATCTAGATGACACTTGTCTAAATACTACTATCACTGCTATATACACCTCTTAAGAGTGAGAACATATTTTTCACACCAAATTTTTAGTGAAGGTTAAACCTCTTAATTTAATTTTTGATAGTGAAATCCAAAATAACATCATCATTCAAGTCATATCCCAAAGCATATGCCTTACAACTACTATGCATTACAAGTCATACTCATTAGGGTGGATTCAATCATGGAAGTATAAATAGGTCCAATGATAATACACCTTCTAGTAATTATTCAATCATAGGGATGACACCATCACTTGTGATATTTAACCCAAATAAGTATGCAACATCTTACTAGATAGACCATATTTTTTTTATTAAGAAGCTACATATAAATCCAAACCATAGTCGGGAATTATATGCATAAATGATCACTTTTTTAACTTCTTAAAGTCATATCCAACAACCAAAGTACCTTTTTCTCAACAAAATAATGTTTAAACTTATTTTTCACATACACAAGTTTATGTTTCTTAGGGTCCATTCTAATAAAATTGGGTAGGAAATATATCATACATTGTTAGTGTGCATAGTTCAATCAAAATTTCAATAGCAATATCTTGATAAGTTACTATCCAAAACATAATGTAAAAAACACCGCATAGATTTGGTTCTAGAATAACCTCTTCCAAATATAATTTTGTATCATAAATAAATTTTGTAGAATAGTTAAGTTCAACACCAAATACAAGAGTACCTAGTGTATACACTTATATTTAGTATTTGGCACTTTAAAAAGTGTAGTTTGAATAAACCTTAATATATTTAACTTATTCTCTATATACATGTCTCTTATTCACCATTCCTCATATCCATTCTAACATATGGTCCTAACCCTTCCAAATTTCCATTACTATTACACAACATATTCTTATTCTATACCCAAACAACTTAATATCATTCTTAGATTATCTCCTAGCCTTAGGTCATTACTCCTAGGATAGGTATGTGCCTCTAAGATAGATCTTCTATTGCGAACTTGTACCCATGACATTTAATGGCTAGCTTTTGAAATTTAAATTATTCATATGAGTCATCCTAGATATTTTTTATGGTTTAAATGAAATCACTCAAAGAGTCAGTTATATAATCAAATCAAACCCAAACACTTTTATGTATGACACCTATTTAGCATTATTTATCACCTATCTAAAAATTTGTCAAGATATCTTTTTAAATCGCCCCTAAAATTATAAAATATCTAAGATAACTATGAATACAATTGAAAATGTTAAGTCATAATTTTTTACATGTTAAAATCCACACACATGATTGTAAAACATACTAGTATTACACATGATTGCACACATCAACTAAGTGAGAAAACTAGGTTTGGTTTGACATCACTTTTCATATTGTTAGATATTTAATATCACTTATTCACAATGGTGTGGCTAAGGTTAGCTGAACCCTTTTCACCCTTTGTTTCATTTTTATATTTTTCTTATAGTACATAAATAGGGTTTAAGGAAAAAAAATTAAACAAGTATTTTTTTCTAGATTTACAAAAATCAAAATATGTAGGCATCTTTATTAGACACGGTCATAGTAGGAGACATCATCATAGATTGACATAAATATATTACATGGTTCCAAAATACATCAAATAGGGGCACACTACCCATGTATCTAAGGAGTGTGGACTTGTCTAGTTATGAATTGACTCCCTATTTCTAGATTCTAACATTCATAAGCCCAATTTAAACTATTATTAATGACTTTAATCTTACACAGACCTACATAGACCCAAAATAATATAAGTACATCATTGTTTTAGTGTTTTTTAGAAATATTTTAGTAATTGTATATCTTAATAAATCTTATTTATTCAAAAATATTATGTTATTAGGATCACATAAATCTAAAAACCAATAAACATATTGGCGAACCATTCCTTTTATTGAAAATAGAAAAATATTACCTCCTTAGTGTTTCCCTCTATTTTTCCTATGGTTTCAACTTTAGTATTTAATTTATGATTTATTTTAAACCTAATTATTGATTTTTATTCATTAATAATTAATCATATTGGAAGAAACAATCAATGTTATTAATATATTTGATGAGTTTGATAAACAAATATTAAATCCATATATTCATATGAATACACATTTTCATGATGCATTATTACATATAGATAAATATTAGATTAAAAATTATGCTAAGTTATCCACATCTGAGGAACAAAAACATGATCTCTTTACAAATATTGATGGACCTTTTACAGGTATTTATTCCACAATAGGTGCTGAGAATACTACTATTGAAACTAATCCCATGTATACACATTTTTATACACATGTGATTTCTACTCATGATATGGGGTATCACAAATAATCCTTAGATTATTTTATCTATCCCTACATATCATACTTTCATACCTTCTAAGGTTACTACTCATGTCACTTCATTTGATACCACCTAGTTTGTTGTGTCTAATACTAAAAATTTAGTATAGATAGTTACTAATATTTAGAGTAAGGTTACATAGTTACAAAAAAAACTCATACAAATTGGGCCATACTATTATTTATTATGTGTTATTACATAATCCACTAGATCTCAATATTTTAACCTATCCCTTACCAATAGGTTTTATATCAAATAAGTTTACATTATATGATGGTAACAGTGATCCAAAACAACATCTTTGAGACTTCATGTAGCATTTTTGTACTATGAATCTAATTATAATTTATTAACTAAACTTTTTCCATAGTCTTAAAGATTATGTCTTGTGTTGGTTTTATGATATCCCTTTCTAATCAATTTGTGACTTAAACCCATTAGCTAACAAATTTATAGCACACTTTCTAGTTAACATTAGTTAAAATATTTCTTATGCTTAGATTGTAAAAATAAATCAAGTGTCTAATGAGCCTATTACTAATTATGTGCTTTAATACAAAACAATGCTCTCTAAGATGACAAGTAAAATGGTAGATAAAAATTTACAATATATGTTCAAGAAAATATTGGATGCACTAAGAAGTTTTGATCATTTGATAACCTATGTCACATAGATAAGAATAGATTATTTAAAATTATTTCAATGAATGATCTAAAGTATGGTTCCAACCATCCAACCACTTCTAGTTCAAAGTTTCCAAGTAGACCTACATTCAAATAAAAATTAAATGACAATAAGAATCATGTGAAATTAAGATTTAATGTGTTTTCACATCCACCTAATTAGATAGTTATCTTAGCTCCACCAAGGAGTAAATTTTCACATTTAATAGTTACTCCTCATAATGTAATAAAAAAGTTACTTAAATGAAATATTATATCTCACTTTCCCCAAAAATAGGTTGATATGAATAAGCCTTCAGCCAAGGGATTTGACAATAATTTGTTTTATGACTATCATTGAGGTATAAGACATTCAACTAATAGATGATTCAATTTGAAACATAAGATATATGATTTTATAGATGAAAAACTTATATATATATATATATATATATATATATATATATATATATATATATCGTATGTTGAGAAGTAGTCTCTTATGCATCATGATTAGTTAAATTATATTTGAATATATGCAATTTATCATTTTCATTAGGTTTTAGCTATGAATATTATGTATTTATATGTATGTGTGTGTGTGTGTGTGTGTGTGTGTGTGTGTGTGTGTGTGTGTGTGTGTGTGTGTGTTTTATACACACACACATATACATATAAATATACATACATAATATTCATAGCTAAAACCTAATGAAAATGATAAATTGGATATATTCAAAGATAATTTCCCTAATCATGAGGCATAAGAGACTAATTTTCAACCTAAGATACACACACACACACATACACACACACACACACACACACACACACACACACACACACACACACACACACACACACACACACACACACACACACACACACACACACACACACACACACACACACACACACACACACACACACACACACACACACACACACACACACACACACACACACACACATGCATACATATACATACATAATATTCATATCTAAAACCTAATTAAAATGATAAATTGGATATATTCAAAGGTAATTTCCATAATCATGAGGCATAAGAGACTAATTCTCAACCTAAGATGCATATGAAATATAATACACATCCTCCTCCATATTTTTATTATTATATAAATGAGGAAGAGAATTATTTATAGGGGATATACATAAAGAGACATATTATCACATTTAAGGAGAATTATATTTTTAAGATGAGTATTCTAATGAGTGATTATTTTATGTCAATATATAGATCATCAACCTATAGATAGTGTCATGGTAGATACCAGTTCAAGTGAAAACCTTTACACCATGATAGTCCTTACTAGTCTTGGATATACTCAAGATAATTAAAGGAGTTGATGGACATAGACAACACCACTTGGGATGTAATGTGTGTTATTTCTTCAAGTAAGACCTATAATAATTTATATATTATTATTAGTTATTGATCCAAAAGTCAAAACATTTGGTTGAGAGATAATTCAAGAAACAAGAACAACATAATTTTAATAATGCTCTCTCCGAGAAGAGATGTTTTATTAATCAAATTTGCAGACCCAAACATATGCCTATCTCTGAGAAGAGATGTCTAATTTCTATTTTTGGTTACATATTCATTTCTATATGTTTTGAAGGTAGGAGGAGGATTTTTAAGGTCACCAATCTTGAGTGAGATTAAGTGGTTTGACTTCCATGATTTACAACAATATAGAATTCAAGGAATTACTATTTTGTAGAAACTTACTATTTTTAGACTACACTACTAAAATTAAAATTTATGGAACTTCCATTTATTTTTATGGGGTTAAAACCCACTAAGTATAGATCCATGCCATCTCACGACATTCCCCTCATTCTTATATTTCTAATGGTTCAAACGGGGAGTCAAACAGAGCTATGGTACAAAAGTTATGGCTCCTGGAAGTTCTACCACCAATTGGGGTAGAACCATCACCTGAATTGTCACCTATAATGTTTCTCAGATCATTCCTCCCTATTTAAGAAGCAATGGTCCCCATTGTATCAATATTTGTCATCAAGTGTGGTAGTTATGTTTTGATTTGATTCCTAATGCATACTTAGAATGGACTATGCTTTGTAGAGCTGTGCTTTATGGAGTTGTGTAGGGCCCTATTATTCACCATTTCTATCTGACCATTAGTCTATGGATGAAATTCCATGAAATTATTTATCTTGTTATCTATTATATTTTTTATTGGGTTTTCTGTGTATTCAAGGCTACAACATTAGCCCTTTTGGATTCCTGTGGCTTGACCACCATGAGAACAGATTTCTTGGCACTAATCAGGGAGACATATGTAGAAAGTGGTACCTCTAGTACCCTGTAGTGCCATGTTCCAAGAGTGAGAGTGATCCTTCAAGTTCTTGATTCATAGATACCATGTTGAGCATACATGAATTAATAACTAAAGAGTACAACACAAATATCTAGATTAACCACATCACATAAGACCTCATCTTGAAAAGGTTTTATTGCATATAAGAGAAGACATTGGTGGGTGACATGGAGGTTTCTCCCTAGACTCAACTATCCAATGAGGCTTTATAAAAAAATGTAGGCTTTTCATAACATTAGTAGAGATTAAATTCTTTTGACTCCCACTATCAAGAATGAAATGTAGAGGCTTACCTTTCACTCATAACTTAGAGTGAAAAAACCTTTCATTTTCATCTAGCCCCTCATCATGGGTCCATGATGAAGCAAGCATCAGGCTCAACATCTATAATCTCTTCTTCATCCTCTTCGACTGCAAGGTGTATAAGAGGCAGAGTAGTAGATGTTGAGGATTGTGACTTAGAAACTAGGGACTTGATGGCTTGACATTCTTCTTTGGAGTGTGTTCTAGATTTTTGGTAATCACACCATTTCCTGCTCTTCCCTTCCTTTTATTGACTCTTCATATTCATTCTTCCATACTTTTGCTCAATCTTCACCACAAACTTGTAAGCCTCACCGAGGATTTATAGATTGAATATTTCCATCTCCCCCCATATATACCATTGTATTCCACCATGATATTTGAGAACTTTGTGTTTCTCACTTTCTTAGATGCACAATCTCACATATAGAGAATGAAAAATGTTAGTGTAATCTTGAATAGACTATTCCTTACCTTGGTGAAGTTGTTTCCACTCTATATATAGATCATCATATGCTCTAATGGGGTAGTATTATTCCTTTATAGCTTCTATGAAATCACCCTAGGTAGGCTCCACCTCAAGGCCAATATCATCTATACTAAATCTCTTCTTGTACACTTCCCACCAATTTTTGATAGGCAATGATGCTTTCAAAAGAGAAAAAGTGATTTTATCTTTATTGGTGAATTTATTTATAGAAAAATAGGAAGACAATTGATCCAACCAATTTTATACTACATCAACATTGATTTTTCCTTCAAATGTAGGGATATCAAAACTCACCTGAACCTTGAAGGGTATTGGGGCACTGAAAGGATGTGGGGTTGTAAATGAGGAGCTAGAATTTATTATCGATATTTTTTGGAGAATTTGGGTGAATTGTATAGAATCTATGCTTACTTATACTGGAGGGATTCATTAACTATTTCCTTGAAAGTATCAGATGTCTCAATGGTGTCTACCATTTGAGGTTAGTTGGAGCAAATAGGTGGATAGTCTGTTGGTTCAATTTTCTACCCAAGCTTCTTATAATATGACCTCATCCTTGGGATCATACACTCTAAATACAAACCAGTCTGATACCACTAATCTAAAACTTATAAGATTTGGTTGAAAGATAATTCAAGAAACAAGAACCACATAATTGCAATAATGCTATCTTTGAGAAGAGATGTTTTATTGATCAAACTTGCAAACCCAAACATATGCCTATCTTTGAGAAGAGATATCTGATTTCCATTTCAGGTTACATATTCATTTATACATGTTTTTAAGGTATGAAGATGATGTGTAAGGTCACCAATCTTGAGGGATATTAAGTGGTTTGACTTCCATGATTTACAACAATACATAATTCAAGGAATTACTATTTTTAGACTACACTACTAAAATTGAAATTTAGGTCACTTCCATTTATTTTACTAGGGTCAAAACCCATTGAGAAAATCTCATGCCATCTCACAATGTTTCCCTCATTCTTAGCATTCCAATAGTTCAAAGAAGGAGTCAAATGGAGATATGGTGAAAAAGTTATGGATCCTAGAAGTTTTGACACTAATTGGGATAGAACCATCACCTGAAATGTTGCTCAGATCAGTTATACCAAGCATAGGATTCTTTAACATTTTTCTAGGTGTCTTTCGATATGTAATATGCCTATATTACCATCTATACTAGACAAATGTTTGAATTATGTACAAATTTATAGGGTGGTCATAGTATCAATTATTCCATATGAATACGCTCTTTGGTATGAAATTATTACCCTACCACCCCCACCACCACTGTAGTTAGTTGTAAAAATCTTTAAAGTTCATTCTAATCAAATAACTTAGAGAAAGAGAGTGGGTTTTTTTAGATGACCAATAATACAATTTCCATAAATTAGAGGTATATTTAGGACATAAAGGATAAATTATCTACTCCATTGCATCTAAGATTAATGTTACATATTTCTCCATGTGCTCTTGAACAAACATTAACACCTTCTACTACCACACATTATTATGGATGATATAGTTACACAACATTCACAAGATTATATGGTTGATGATGAACATGATGGGTATGACACAACATGAGATTATTTCTTGGATTTTGACTCAAATATACATGTTTCTACTCAATAAAAAATGATAACATTAACCACATTCAAAACATGACCTACGTATGAACATCCCATTCATGGCATCATTGATTAACATTACATAATATATATATATATATATATATATATATATATATATATATATAAATTTACAACAAAATTACAATATTTAAAAAAATAAAAAAATATGACCTATGCATAACTATACAAACTAAAATTAAATCATTTAGTGTTTTAAAATGTTTAACTTGACATCTTTACCTTACTTGACCTTTTCATTATTATACTAACTATGAATCTTTATGAGAGCCTTCACTACTCCCCTTAGTATCTTTCAAAACACTAAAAACATCATTGAAACATATCTATTTTTATTATAGATTCTACCAAATAAATTTTAGTAGTTGACCTTCTAGTACAAGATCACACTAGGCAGACAAGGTTGGAGGCCATTTCTAATCACTAATACACCTTTGTCCAAAGTGCTCCAATAGTCATTTTTTGAATTTTAAACAATCTACGTTATCCCTCCCACACTTTTATAAAATTTAGTTAATATAAATATTCTACATTGGCAACTATATAAACACATCAAAGTCACTCAATACAATACTTAAAGGACCTTACAAAAAGCACTGCACATTGAGAAAAAGAGCATTATTTCTTCCAAATTAAATTATAGATATTTATAATATTCATAGGACAAGTCTAAATATCATTTATTATAGGTAAAGGGTACTAATTTTCAATCATTTAAAACAATCTATCTAGTTATATTAATTTTTAAAAAATTACTATTCACACACTCACTCAAGGAGGGAGAATTAAATCTAGCCTGAGGCCCTTTTGGGCTATGTAGGTAGCATTCAGATTACATGAGTTTTTTAGGATAGATTGACTATTCACCTAATCCTATTCCCCCTTTTGTAATTTGATTTATATTTGGTTCATTTTGTAAAATATAGGGTTTTTATTTTTTATGTCTTCTACATATCAAAATGGAACCTACATATTATCAATAGACCTTCCCAAAAATTCACACAAACTCAAATCAAAAAATCATTTATACAGTAAAACAAGACACTATCATGTTCAAAGGACAAGGTCATAATGTGTCCTTTTCCTCCAAATTCCCCCTTATCCTAATACATTATAAAATTTTGAATTTAAGTACATTGTAATTCAAATATCATTCTTATTAGTTTCCCACCAATAGTATGCTTGTAAAATCAACATAAATCAAATCCAAGATAGATTTACATATTTGTTTAACAAGTTATTATTTTTATGTTATTTTTAGTTTTGTATATTTTATATTTAGATATGCATATTTCTATAGATATAAATAAAAGTGTAGTACTTTATTTGGTCATAGCATTTCATTGTTAAATAAAAAAGAACACATTATACATTTTGGTGAACCCATTTATTTTTTGAAAACTTATTTTCTTGATTTTTGTCTTAGTATTTCACAAAAAATTATGTAAATTCCTAGCACTAAAATAAAATATCCTTCAACCTCAGATATAAATCTGACACACAACATGTTGATATTCTTTGACCTTAGATTTAAGCTGACAATGAATAAATTCCCTTGTCATCACATCTTACATTTGACATAGAATATTTTTATTTTGACCTTAGGGTGAAATTTATTGATATCTATAAACAAAAATATTTTGAATTTATTTTCTTTTTATTTTATATTATGGTTGTGCTTTTTTTTAGAAACTGTTGTCTAACAATTTTAAAACTACTTAGTGGTGATCATTACAAGTTATGCAATGATCTAGTTTATCGACATCATGGTGTGGGGGTTTTACCCCAATAATCATAGTAATTATTCAACACTAAACATGTATTTTATTTTCCATTTACTTCATGATCTATTGGAAACACCTAGGATCCCTTTTTCATACCATAGGAATCCTCTTTTAGTTATTCGTTTGATGGTACACCTAAGAGGAGTGCATCGCCCATGGAAGTTATTCTCACCATGCCCTTGGAAATAGGCTTATTAGGATATAGGAATGGTTTTTCCTCTATATTTAGTTCTCTAAAATATTGGTACAAAACTAATAAATGAAAAATCATGTATATTTGAGATCCCACATAATCATTTAAACCATTTCCTAGATCACACATTATATCTTCATTTTTGTTTGTATTATGTTTGTAGTCATTAACTCCTTTTTACAGGCTAGATTAATTTTTATCTATAAAAATTTTATTTATTAAATTTATTTTATTTAAATTAATTGAATATATCATGGATAGTTAAATTCCACATGTTAATTGTGTACATTGTCTAGATAAATTATTCTCTACTCATGTTATGCCTTTTAGCTATGATGTTGAATTGACAACCCAAAATAATTAAAAACTTATGGAATAAAAATTTATGGATGATTACAATTATTTTTATATTCATGATGTAACACTACATATATAATATTATTTTGATGCCTCTTGGGAGTGAGAATACATAAACCCAACTAGCAAATTTATCCTTGAAGAGAAAAATACACCTCTAAATTCTCCTCTAGATTACTCTTTAAAATTACCTTTAGATTCCTATTAAGTTTAAATTATGTATGTCTCTTTATATTCCACCCAATTTATTTCATTTCCTTCTCCCTTGAATGCTATGTTAGAGCACAAATAACCCCCTATGGATGATTATCTTCTATCTCTTAGATTTCCACCTACTCTTCAAATGGAGGACCCATATCCTTGCACACTTAATATTTCCATCCATTTTTTACCTCAATTAATTTAATTCACAATAATAAAATTAATTCACATAATATATGCATAAATAATTATTATTTATTCAAGAGCAAAATCTTATTCCTCTTTTTAAAAAGTCCTATTAATAGTGATGTCATCTTTTCTTCCTTACATTTAGTGGATATTGAGCATACATGTTGTAGTTATTTCCCCTTTTCAACAAATGAGGATAAACCTCCTATATCTTCCTATAACACACCAAATTTTATAATTTCAATCAATAGAATTCCTTTCTTTTTTTCTTGTGAACATGACAATGTTGTTATTTTAAATATTGATGTTGAATATAAAATCTATAGTGATCATGATGACGATTAGAATGGTGATGATTATTATGTTTATAGTTATGGGGATAATGTTTTTACTAACCATATTATAGTTTCTTATTTATAATATACTCATGTTGATAGTGTATTCCATGATAAATCAAATGATAATATGCTTAATGTTAATATTATTTCATATTGTCATGATGTTTCTTTTTCCCATTTAAAAGAAAAAATGTGTGAACATGTTGATTATAGTGGTAATGTTGTTATTTATTATATTTAAATATAATATAATATGCATTTGAGAATTAATGAAATATAAAATACCAATGAATCTCCAAAGCCTACCATTTTTAAGGGAAAAAATATTCCTAGGCCTTCCTCCCCTATTCACAATAGTGTACCAAGGGATACGATTAACAATATAATTCAACCCATAAATTAATCTCTTGATATACTTAAAATTCCTTATTAGTAATTCATATCTTTAATGCTTTTCATAGGTGTTTTGAAAGACAAATTTCATCAATTATCCTTAGAAAGTAAAACATATCATGTTTGGATTGACGGTAATGTAGTATTTGTTGGCTCCAATATGCTACATATCATGAGATACATATGATATTGTAATTATTTGAAAAGGATAAGGTGTGGAAAACTAAAAAAAATTATCTTCCATTTTAGGACTGATCTGGGATCAGCCTAGGGCATGTTTGTGGGTATTGAACTTCATAAATATAGACTATGTGAATAGTCTCCAAGAAATGAAATATTACCACTATAAGTTTAATATAATGCACTTAACTTAGGTTAATGATAGTTATGAATAATTTAGTGTTGTGATTATTATTTATAAACACAAGGGTAAAGGGACATTTGAGATCCAATAAATAAACACCAAAAAATAGGGAGGGGTAAGGCAAAGAAGGGAAGCCTCTAGGTTTAAAATGAGATCAATGTAATGGTCATTGAATCAAGTGACTCTACCATATTTATACCTCTTTATATTGAGTTTAACTAAATTTTTACCTCCAAGAACATACAATAGGGAGAGTCTAAGGGAAATGAGAGTATGTCTTCAATTCAAACTCCTACTAGTGATTAGTACTAGGGGTTTATTGTCAAAAACACATAAACATCATATGATAATTTACAATTGGGCACACAAATTATAATCACTACCAAAAGATAAATTAAGGAAATAACATAGATATTATAATAACTAAGAACATCTTAATCATGACCTACATAAAGTGATAAAGTTTTAATCTAATTAACCTAACATTATTCATCATTTGAAATTAATATGAAAGAAAACTAAACATAGAAGAAACCCTTTGGTATAAATAGAGATTGTATTCATTAAAAGATTAAAAAAATGATACAATAATCTCTTTGGGTGACTATTATAGTCTAGAGTGAATAAGTAAATTCAAGTGAAATCTTGGCAATAATCCAACAACACTTTCAAGAAATTTTTTGATCAACCCTCAAATACAATATGGATCTTCTATAAATAAATAAGGATTGGGGCTCACCTCTAAAAATCATGAGGATACCATCCTAGGCCATGATGGCCTCTCAATTTACAACTGTATTTCAAAATTTGAACCAAAAGAAATCCCAATAAACTTGCAATAGATCTACAGGGGACCATTAATTTAACATGAGGAGGTAGCTAAGAGGGGTTGGTTCCTAACTACTTTGACTAGATGTTTATATATTTCAATGCAACTAACACAAGGTTGAAATCCTTATCCACCTTGGCTAAGTTCATTAGAGGTTCCCTGAAGATGATTTCATCTTGATCTACCAGTCTCTGAGAGATTTGGAAAGTTTCTTCTATTGAATCCTATACTCCAAAGACTTAGTAGATGCTCATAGTGGACTAGATTAATGGTTCCATCACCATATGATATCCTTCCTAGTTTACCTTAGCCACTTTCTCCCTCATAACCTGGTTAAATTGGCCTAGGTTGACTCTATATTCCTTTTGGTTGAGTAAAGTTCCATTTAGGTGTAATAGCATAGAGATATTAACCTCCTTAAAGTATGTCAATATCTTCTTATCACCCTATTCTAAGGGTTTTGTCATAGTGTGGTCTAATGATAGCCATTCAACTATTTTTGATCTCATGTTCTTGGAATAATTTTAGTACAACCCCAAATCTTAGGTTAGCATCAGTTTAAGCTCTAAAAACATTATATTAATCTCACACTAAATCCCTATATAATTATGTTGGTCTTAGACTAAGTCCCTACTACATTACCAATGATTAAGAAAAGTAGTAGGAGGGATATCTTGACCTTGTTGATTAGGTTAAATTAGGAATTCACACTTCACTTAAGCCTTAATAATATATAATTAGCTCTCCATGTCCTCAAGGGGCTTTTTAAACATGTCATGGGTAGCTCAGAGGATGTCTAATGGGTCCTCATCCATCTTATCCTCTCCAATAGTAGTCCTCACTTTGGTGAGGAAAAATATATCTTGATGGGTCTACCATATAATTGGGATCCACTCTTGGACGAATATCTAACCAAGCATCCTATTCATTCTCTCAAAGGCTCTATCAAATCTTCATTATATGTTTGGGTCACCTTAGACATCAGTTTGTTAGAAATGTGACCTTGGGACCATCCCATGAATTTTTTGGGGTGTATGAGGTGTGGTTACAATGGGTTAAGGGTAGAGGATGGGGTAGAGTGGAGATTGGGAAAGTTGAAGGTGTGAAAGAGGAAAGGAGTGAAGGTCGAGGAGGCATGGGGGTGAAATGAGGGAGAATGAAATGAGAGGCACATGGGAACATTTTATCTTGTCATTGTTATTGAATGAGGTTCACCTTAGTTAAGATTACCCCCAAGAATTGATCATGGAATAATAGGGATGAGATAGGTTGGTTAAAGGTAAATCTAGTGGCGTCTTTGGTAAGAGAGAGGGGGTGAGGAGATAACCATTGGGATAATGTTACTGGGTATAGATGGGTCACCAAAACCTATAAAGGATGTGGTGTTATAACTAAAGGCCTTTAATTTAAAGCTAGAGTATGGGCCACCTTTTGTTTCTTCTTTTTCCTCTTTCCTAAGTCAGTTTTAGGTGATATAATGGATAATCCCACTACGATGGTGGGGACTATAGGGCACGATAGTGAAGGACCTTGATACATGGAGGGGAGAATTGGTCTAATTAGAGTGGAGCTAGGAGGTCCCTTAGAGGTGGTAGGCATCACAAGTTTGTAGTCATGCCTACTATTGAAGACATGCCCAAGGGAGGCACCAAGAGGACTCCAGACCCTGATATGGTAGAATAGAAGGGAATAATGAAGTGAAGATTCTCAAAAATACCAATTCCAAGGGTAATTTGGAAAAATATGAAGGGGAAATAATGGGAAATATAGGGGGAGATGGAGGTGAACTAGAGGGCACTAGAATAGGGAGTTGGAATGTGGTGGGAGCAAGGGGTGGAAGGGAAATGAGAGGAGATAGAGGAGTGAGAATTGGAACATAAATGGGTGCCTCATTTGAGGCATGCTATTTAAATTTTGACTATATCAAATCTCATAGGTTATAACATTGATGGTTGATTAAGTTATACTTGGGCTACTTGGAATTGTGTAGTTTGGGCTTGGCTCTATCACAATCTAGTTACTAGCTCTAGCATAATCTAGTTATTGATGCTATTAAAGGAGGTGGAGGTAGGTCTCAAAGATAACTTGGAGGAGCCAAGGCTACTAGTAGAAGTGAAGCAAGATCTATGGCTAAAAACTGAGGAGAAGGTAGAAGGATGCCCTACAAGATTCTTTAGGAGATGGATAGAACTATTAGAGTTGAGTCCTTGTCAGTTAGGAGTTGGAGGAGTTATAGAGGGGCCTGATTGAGCCTTTTTCCCTTTATTTTTATTATTTTTTATTATTTTGGATAACACCTCCATGTCATCAATGGCATTCATATAAAGATCATCATCATCATCTTTAGCTTGATGGCCATAGTTAATGTTGATCCAAGTTGAATATTATGCCAAATGGTATTAAATCAACCCTTTAGGGTCCCACTAATAAATATTACATTTTAAAAAGGTGAGGGAGTCTTACCTAGACACCATATTTTATATCTAAGGGAATTTGTTATAGACATGGCCCTATATGGTGATCAAGAGCTAAGGGCACACCTTCTGTTACTACTATATGAAAAACCAAAATATGCCATTCACAAGTTAATAGGTGATATCCTATTCTTATAAGTGGTCAATCACATAATCTTTTAGGCATAAGGGATCTTTTAGGAATCCCATGACTCATTCACTATGTCATCTCTATATAGCTAGTAGTCCCCAATGGTCATGATAGCATCTTGGATTATCTTTGAGAACCAAGGCATTAGAGCTTCATTGATGACCTGATACACCATCAAGTATAATTGGTCATATATGTCTCAAATATGTTGGTAAAACTGGTGGCCATACAACTTGTATAATACCATGTGGATGGTTGGGCCATGAAGAACTTGTTGACAAAATTTGACTCTACAGATCAAATTGGGACCCTTATAGGTAAAAACTTGACTTTATAGGTTTATATGGGGTTTAATAATGTGTAAAATGGTATATAATAGGTAATTTTATGTTATTTAATATCACATTATCCTTGTTCATTAGTTTTTTAGTCTTTATATCACTTTGAGTCATTATAGGGTCAAAATAGGGAATTTAATGAGTTATACAACCTCCTAGGGAAGTGTGAAGGTGTAATAAGGTCTATGTAATGTGAAATATTTCATATTATTCCTTAATAAACTATTCATAAATGAAATTTATAGGTTCTTCAAAAGAAAGAGTCATTTTCTTGGGAAAAGAAAAGAGTTTGGCACGTATACATCCTATAGGGAAGTATGCCACATGGGGTAAGGTCCTAAGATGTCTCTTAAAATTCCTCAATCTCAATTCCAAATTTTAATTTCTCTATAAGTGTTAATTTTTAGATAAAACCATTCTACTCCTTTTATGACCTTCTAGACACATAGAACTAGTCTTTAGGTTATTACTTGGTATGGCCAACAAGGGAGGTTCTAGGTTAAACACACTTGAGAGGTGAAAGAAAAGTTAGAGAGATTAATTTCCATAAAAATATTTTTAATAATGGTGGCTTGTACTTTATGAACCATCCTCATCAAGTTGACTATGTTTTTTTATATGCCAATCTATATACCCTATAGGTTTTGCTTTGGTTTGGGCATTTACATACAATCAAATTTGTCATATTGCTTCCAAATGAATTTTATTCCATCCTTATCTAATCCCCATGATTTTTTTCATGTTTCATGATGTTTTTATGTGAAAATTATCTTAGGTTACAAGAGGAAGCACTTTTTTATGCAATAGGTAGCTTTTCATCATGTTCGAGATTTTCATGCTTTGAAAATGGATCTAGCAAGTTGTGATAAGTTCATACTCATCTTTACAATGGGATTTTGATCTTATTTAATATAAATTTATTTATCCAAAGTAATCTCCATGAAAGTGCACTCATTGAGTATCATACAGTCAATTACCATAGGACTGCCAACATAGTTAACTAGGTGAGCTATACAAAGATCTACACTACATCCATGGAGTTTTTATGAAGAGATTGAAATTTTTAATAGACTTTAATATAAAAATAAATAAATTTGATAATTTACATTGGCATAATTAATACTATAACATTAATCACTTCATCACCATTACTTGGTATACACCATGGAACTATACTTATAGGTATCATTCATGTGAAAACACATGAGAAGGAGGTTTAGTACTGATTTTAGGTCATTTAAGTTTAAATTAATCCATTTGAGAACTTGGTGAAGGCATATAAATTATCATAATCAAGTGAATTTGCATACTATGTACATTTCTCATCCTCGTTGCCTGTATATGAGAATATACACCTATAGGTGGTACTGTAGGGGACTAAGAACTCTCAAGGGAAGATTTAGATAAGTTAAAACTTCACTTTAATTATTACAGTGTTTAATAGATAATAATACATAATATTTAATCCTAAATTGTATAATTTATAATGGAAACCATGATCATGAGGTGGTTGTGTACTTAGAGGCACTTTCCCTAAACTATGAAAATAGAGGTCTAACCCTTTCTTGTCAAGATCATATAACACAATCATCAAAAGTTTGATACGTAATAATGAATTCACCTTGTATAATTTATCAAGGATAAGTACTTTGAAATTTTTTATGGGTAGAGGATCAATGGAGAGTGGTTTTTACGAAGCCCAAAGTTGTGCTTTTATACACTAAAAGTAGGCAATGACATCTACATTTGGAGATCCAAAGAGACTTTCAAACTCAAAGTTATATTACAAACCATGTTTTATTATTGGATAAGTATTAAATGTTCCATGATATATTTCATGGCCTAGGGGCCATTTAAGGTAAGATATGTTGTGTTTTGGTTCCCCAAACACATCTATTGGCCCTTTTCATCAAAAAAGCTCACCTATAGCCAATCAAAGGTGAAATTTTTGAAAAGTTTTTTATTCCATGAGAAACTAGAGCTTAATAACCTTAGAACATGATGTGAAATTTTTAAACATGAATAATAAGAATTAAAGGCTAGTATGTTGGGTTTGGATTAGATAGACACCTTCAGATGCCCCTCATTTGGAAATGTTCACCTATAAGTAACTGTTACAGACAGTGAAATGAAGCATGGAATCTAAGGTTTATATTACATGAACCCAACGTAAAAAATGAATCCAATAGTTTATAAATCACCATGGAAACTTAAATAATGGTTATAATCATGATTTCAAGGCCTAATTCCAACATATTCACCTACATCCAACTATAGATGACTGTGATGTAACTATGAGCTAAAACACATTGCCTAAGTGATGGTCTAGGCTACCCAAGGTGAAATAAGAGGTTAAAACAAATATAAAATGACCTATGGGATTAATTTCAGCTCATTAATTTTTTTTCCAAGTTCCAACATGCATGATGACCTACAGGATTCATTATTGAAGAAGGAAACATAGTCAAGAAATGCATACTATTTGATAGTTCAAGGTGTGTGTAAGGAGTATATGAAAGGATGGAATGATTAATGGATATTATTAAATAAAAATTAGTATAATGACTATATTTATAGTACATTTAGAGTATAAATCAAGAAGATAAGGATCCCAAATCAAGCATACAAAGTTCACATAATAAGCTCCTGCATATTGGTTGGTTGCCCACAGCTTGTCTTAGGTCTTTAGGGAGTTGGAAGGGTAAATGGAATGATAAATGGTTGAAATTTTTTTATAAGGTCTCTAAAACTAGGATAAAAACCTTCAATATTTGTTTTAACTAGGTAAATAGGGCGAGTTCCCTCTATTTTATCTTAGATAGAGGGCTCTCTTATGAGTAAAACCTTCAATTTTAAGGAATGTAGAGGAAGGGATGATATAAAAGTCTAATGAGACATTGGAGAAGGTATTATAATATGTAACACATCAAAACAAACATTAGGAACCCTTTTGAGAACTATGATACCTAATAGGATGTTCTAAACCCTCAAGTATGCAAGTAGGCTTGTCAAACACAATTTTGGCCTAAATCCAAATGGAGAACTATTTTAATTTATAGTATGGAGTAAAAATTCTAATGGATTATATAATGTAAATGGGGTGAAACATAGGTATATAATCTATTGGGATGCATGGAAAACCATCAAAATTCATTTTAATCTTTAAGGTGTAGTCAGGCCTGATATGCATGTTTAGGCCTAAAGACCAAATGTGAAACCAATGTCACTTATAGCTATAGAAGTGGATTAAAATGGAACAAGACATTTTTATGAGGTTATTTCATACATGTTAAAGTTATTTGGATATAGGGGAAGAACAAATATATCCTCTTTTGGCTTAGAACTAACCCAAACCTACAAGGAATAAGAAAATAAGCTCAATAAGAGAGGTTTGATTGCTCACATTTTTCATAAGGATTTTCATGGAGGTATATGATGTTTGTAGGAGTTATATAGGGTCCTAAAAAACCTTCTTGTGGAATTTTTTTTCAATTTTAATGTTATGTTTTTATGAACAAAGCTTAAGAGTTAAAAATACTCAAAACCCTTGCAAACCCTTGTTAGTGACTAGTTTAAGAAGGTTAAGGAGATAATTAACTCTAATTAAATAGTTTTCCTAGGATGATTATTGTATTTTTTAGAGTACTCTTTCAATATAATTCCCATCAGGATGAGTTGCATAGAATTTTATGAATAGGGTGCAAAATAGGCTATTTTTGACTATTTTGTGTGTTGTATAGGTTATAAGAGGTTTCAAGAGATGAAAATCACATGGAAGGGAATATTAATACTTAATATAACTCCCCATGTTAATTTCATGCCTTGAAATAACTCTTAAGTGTCTCAACTAGATGCTTCATCTTAGCTAATCAAAATTGGCATAGTGACCAAGCTAGTGAGAAAGGTGGAAAACTTCAAGTGAGCTAATTTTAAGGTGTGCCTAATGTCTCTAAATATGTGTATGGTAATTTAAAGTGTCATACACTCCCTCCCATGGATTTTCATGGAAAATTTATGCCTTTTTTGAATCCAAGTGTGTAGGGTGTGTGAAAGAGGAATTTTTTATACTACAGATGGTGATAGCTCATTTTGGGAAGATTATAGATGACTAGGACTACAATCAATGCATGGAGAGGCATATATAAAATAATTCCTTATCATTCCAATAATTATACCTATCCCTATTTAGTTTTGGGACATTCAAATAGATGTGAATCATGAAGGTAGTTTTCTAAGCCAGAATGAGGACTTTCATGCCACTTTTCATAAGTTTCATACCTTGTATGGCCACTTGTCTCTTTTGACCTTGCATGGTTCATCCCAAATCCTATTCTCATGCACAATTAACTCATTTTATAATATTTAAAAGTGTCCTTGTGACCCTTGGACTTCTCTTCTCTCCTCTCTCTCTCAAGATCTATAAAAACTAGCCATTTTGGCCTTTGTAACTTATGCTCCACTCAAGTATGGTGAAGCCCTACTCATTTGCATACCATTTTATCAATAATACTACTATTTTTAACTTTTAAATGATTTTTCATAGTACCTTTACTTGGATGGTTGATTTTTCTTAGTGATGACTTGTGGTTTCTTTAGCATTATTATTTCATTCTCTCACCTATTTGCAATTGGAAAGCTTCTTCTTTCAAATAATGTGAAGTGTTATAGGAAGTGTCAAGGTTGAGTTATTTATTTCATTAATTAGTTCCATTTAATTCCTCTTATCTATTCTTCATATCCTAAATATTTATTTATAACCTCATAATGTATTATTGATATAAAAAGATGCAAATTGGAGAAATGTATGTTTGGCTAGTCTCTTGGTTTCATATGTAACATACAACGGGTTAGAAGTCATCAAATTATTTGGTGTATCACCTCCCTTATGATATTTTTCTTTCAATTTTCTCTCTCCCTTTCCCCTCCCAAAGTTTAGGTGTAGTAGTGATCCAAAGTGGTACACCAAGGGATCTAGACCTACATATAGATTCACCCCATCCTTAAGCTCCCCATAGGCCTAGAGGTGTTTTAATTATACCACTTGAATGATGAAATCTAAGACATATCCTCAAATGGTGAAAATCCAAGTGATAATAGTTGTTGGCACACTTAGTGGCACTCTTGGTCGAAGATGTTGAAAGACTTTTGGTGTTATCTTTCAACAATTAGCCTTTTAAGGCATCTATCTAAGCATTAATGGTGACTCTGAGATTAAATCAATTGGTCAATCAACATAGGTATTCCTTTTGAATATTTTTTATAATCATTCTTTTTTTTCTTACTTCCTAATGAAGTTCCATGGCTAACTTTGGTGTTGAGTTTTGTTTTACACAAGTTGGGGAGGTATATCAAGCCTATGGCATCCCCTATCAATCCTATCATGATCCTTACTGGCTCCAACATGAAGTGTACCATCTCCAACATGAAGTGTATCATCCCATTCATGAAGTGTATCATTTTTATATCCAACCTTCTTAATGTCTTGCTCCTCCTAGTCAACCTAGCCACTTCTCAAGTCAATCCATTTCCACCTTCAAGTAAACACTCTTGGGCTATGAGAGGTACATGATAGATCTTGACACATAAAGGGGATATGGTTTATATGTTCTTATTAATTTCATTCATAAGGTGAGATATGTATTAGAGCTGGTCAAAAGAGAGTGGGCACCTATTGAGAGATCCAATTGGTGAACGCTTACAAGTGAGATGTTAGATGTAAGTGGCCTAGTTTCATCCTTGGAAGATAGGCTAAAAATTCATGAGAATCAACCTCACCAAACCTATCAACCTTCATATACACTTACATAATATTTATATCAATCTTTCATGGTTCTCACACATGAACCCAATCAAGCTTATCAAATTCATCCTTTTCCCAATCAATTGGAAGAGAGAGTTGAAAAGAGAGACCTTGTTTTTGAAGTAAATATTGATAGGTAGATTGAGTTGTCTAATACTTATATGCATTAGTCCATGTCATTATTAAAATAATTATAATATAAGCCCTCATTTTCATCTCTAATTACATACCCACCTCAAGAATTGACCAATAGATATGAAATTCCAAGTTGGAGACAAGGTGGAGAATTCAAGCCTAAGGAGATTCTGAATTTCTTGAATACTTCAGCCACCCCTCAATTTGAATAACCACCTCAAGAATATACTTATAATCCTAGCATCATAAGTTGGAATAATATAGTGGAGACATGGGGAAATAAAGAGGATAAAGGCCTAGATAAAGAGTGTAAAGCTAAAGAAAAACTTGATCCTGTGCAAGCTCATCCCAACCTTCCTCAAGAGATGACTTGCCTTCCATGTCATCCCTCTTTTACTCCTTATCCTCATTAATATTATTATGAACATCAATAAATAATTTTCCAATAGAATCTATCCAATAAAAATGAAGAGTTAGAGTCAAAGATGAAATTGATGAGTCAAGGTGTAATGGAAGGTTTAGGCCCAAAACAAGATCCTATGCCTAAACACACCCCATCTAACCTCCCTCAATAAAGATTTAAATATAAATCAGATGTGAATGAATTTATTATCAAATATAAGGAATAAAAACAATATATTTAATCCCAAGGTCTGCCTCCCCTTCCTTAAGAACACTTAAAAGAATATCTTACTTTTCATTCTTAGCCCTATTTTGAGTCTTATGTTCCACCTCCACAAACTAGTTCATCTTGTCCTCACCCCATCACCATTTTCCTTGATGTACCTATGGTATGGGAACCTAAATAGGATCATATGGTTGTGAAAAATTCATAACTCTTGATTGAATAAAGTGTAACTCCTTGGCAGCCTCATTGGGCTAAGTCACCTGATTTCAAGATGTCTAGTCTTGGCATCACTAAGAAGGAGAAGGAGATTGAAAATATTATATCCCTTGAGAATAAATATCACCATATGACAACTAAGATACAATTTTATATCCCTAAAGAGGTCCTAAGTGTTGAATTAGAGGTGATTCCTTATGTTGAGTCTTATTGTTTGGTTGATAATGAAGAATGCCTTTTTTGTGGTAAAGAAGAAACCTTAGATGAAGTCCTTTTGGATTGTAAAGAAGAAGATGAAAGATCTTCTCTTGTTTTTCCCCTTCATTATTTTGATCAAAGAGAAGATGAGGACTTGTGGCATTAGTTTGAAAACATTTTCAATGAGTTTGAATCTCTCAAGAGGTCTATAACTTCCTTAGAGATGATTGCAAGTGATGGTAAGCAAGATGACATTTTTTAAAATATCATATTTGAGAAAAATAAAATTCCACATCAACATTTTTAGGTCAAAACAATATTTTATTATCCTCAATCTTCCAAGGAACAAGAAACTACTCCTCTTGAGATCATGCCTACAAAGAAGATGCAAGTTGATCATGAGATGAAGAGTGGGTAGAAACATGAGGTATTTGTATAAGACTAAGAGGAATACTTTTACATTAGAGACCTATTTTAGGATGATCTACTTTAGAGAAGGTCAAGTGAAGTACCAAGGAATAGGTCTAATCTACCAAGTGTTCAATCCAAAGAACAACATGCTTAGCACCATGATTCATCTCATGAATAAGTAGATGTAAGAAACTTTCCTTTCAATCTTAGAAATGGATGTATGCTTAATAATTAGTTTTATATAGTTATTTGATTATTATTTTTTCTAAGTCGTTTGAGCATATTTGTGTCTTGTTAGTGTGTTTACTTTGCTTCAGATATGTCCTTTATTTTGTGTGGTTGAAATAGTCAAGTGGTCTTATTTTGATCAAAGCTTGTGGTCAATGGTCAAGGGTATCCTTATTTGTTTTAGACTTTATATGACTCCATAAACCCAATGGACTGATAAGGCTACCAGTCTAGTTAGTATAGCAGGCACACTACCCCTATGAGTCACCAATTTGTTGACCAAATTTGACACTACAAGTTAAATTGGGACCCCTATAGGTAAAACCTTGAGTTTATAGGTTTATGTGGGGTTTAATATTATGTTAAACGGTATATAATAGGTAATTTTTTATTATTTAATATCACAATATCCTTGTTCATTAGTCTTTTTAGTCCTTATATCACTTTGAGTCCTTTTGGGGTCAAAATAGGGTATTTAATGAGTTATATAGCCTCATATGGAAGTTTTAATGTGTAATAATGGTTATGAAACATTAAATGTGTCCTATTATGCATTAATAAACTATTTATAATTGAAATTGATAGGTTCTTTAGAAGAAAGAGTAGTTTTCTTAGGAAAAGAGAAGAGTTTTGCACTTGTACAGCCCATGGGGAAGTGTGCCACATGGAGTAAGTTCATAATATGTCTCTTAAGATTAATAAATTTAAATTAAATGTTTTAAATTCTTTTTAATTTCTAATTTTTATATAAAACCATTCCACTCCTTCTTTGCCCTTTTAGACACATAGAACTAGTCTTCAGGTTTGTACTTGGTACGACTAATAGGGGAGGTTCCAGGTCAAATGCCTTAAGGACATGAAAATAAACTTATATAGATTAATTTTCATAAAAATATTTTTAATGATTGTGGATTTTTCTTTATGAACCATATTCATGAAGCTGATTGTGTTTTTTTGCTTACCAATCTATGTACCCTATAGGTTTTTCTTTAGTTTGGGCATTTTAATATAATCCAATTGGTCATATTAGTTTTAGATGATTTTTAATCACTCCTAAAATATTCTCCATTATTTTTTTCATGTTTCATGATGTTTTGATGAGCAATGTAGCTTAGGTTACAAGAAGAATCACTTTTTATGAAATAGGTAATTTTTCATCATGTTCAATATTTTCATGCTTTGACAATGGCTCTAGGGAGTTTTGATAAGTTAATTATCATGTTTAAAATTTTATTTTTATCTCATTTCATCTCAATTTATTTTTCTAAATCAATCTCCATGAAAGCGCAGTCATTGAGTGCCATACAGTCAATTGCCATAGGATTGCCATACATAATCAACTAAATGAGCTATACAAAGATCTAAACCACATCCATGGAGTTGTGATGGATGGATTAAAATTTTTAACACACATTAATATAAAAATTAATAAATTTTATACTTTTCATTGGCACAATTAAGACTATAATAGTAATCACTCCATCACCATTACTCAGTTTGCACCATGGAATTGTAGTTATAGGTATCGTTCATGAGAAAACATATGATAAGGAGGTTTATTAATGAGTTGAGATAATATAAGTTGAAATTAATCCATTTTATAAATTTTTTAAGGCTTAAAAATTATCATAATCATGTGAATTTGCATACCACCTACATTTCTCATCTTCACTACTTGTATATGAAAATATACACCTACATGTGGTACTACAGGGGGCTGAGAACTCTCAATGGAATATTTAGAAAACTTAAAACCTCCATTGGAGTCTTATAGTGTTTAAGATATCATAATACATATTATTTAATCCTTAAGTGTACAATTTATTATGGGAAACCATGATCATGAGGTGGTTGTGCATTTAGAGACACTTTCCCTAAACTATGAAAATAGAGGTCTAACTCTTTCTTGTCAAGATCATATAACACAGTCAAAATTTTTGATGCATCATAATGAATTCACCTTATTTCCATTATAAATGATAATTAATTGGAAAATTTTTATGGGAAGAGGATCAATAGAGAGTGGTTTTTAGGAACACCAAAGTTGTGCTTTTGTGCATTAAAACCAAGCAATGACATCTATAGTTGGAGCTCCAAAGAGACTTTCAAACTCAAAGTTGTATTAAAAACCATGTTTTGTGATTGGATAATTATTTTATGGTTTAGGATATATTTAATTACCTATGTTTAATTTAAATTGAATATATGTTGTTTTTGGGTTCCCCAAACACACTTATAGGCCCTTTTCATCACAAAAGCTCACCGACAACCAGTCAAAGGTGAAAATTTTGAAAAGTTGTTACTTTCATGAGAACCTAGAGATTAATCACCTTAAATAATTATGTGAAATTTTTTAAAATTAATACCAAGAATTAAATTATATTAGGTTTGGTTTGGATCAAATAGACACCTTCAAATGCCCCTCATTTGAAAATGTTCACCTACATTCAATTGTAGGTGATAGTTATAGATAGTGAAATGAAGCATGGCATCTAAGGTTTGTATTACATGAACCCAAGGTAAAAAATTAATTAAATAATTTATAAATAACCATGGAAACTTCAATAATGGATATAATCATGCTTTCAAGGCCTAATTCAAACATATACACCTATAGCCAATTATAGATGATTGTGATGTAATAATGAGCTAAAACACATTGCCTAAGTGATAATCTAGGCTACCAAAGGTAAAGTAACAAGTAAAAACCAATATAATATGACCTAAGGGATTAATTTAATATCATTAAATATTTTTCCAAGTTCCAACATGCATGATGACCTACAGGATTCACTGTTGAAGAAGGAAACATAGTCAAGAAATGCATATTATTTGAGAGTTCAAGGTGTGTACAGGAGTATATGAAAGAATGAAATGATGAATGGAGATTTTAAAATATATATCAGGATAATTAATATATTTATATTCAATTTATATTATAAACCAAGTAGAGAATGAGCCCAAAGCAAGCATAGACATTTCACATATCAAACCCTTGGACACAAGTTGACTGCTCACAGTTTGTCTTGGGTTTTTAGGGAGTTGGAAGGGTAAATGACATGATAAATGGTTTAAATTTTTTGTATAATGTCTTTTAAAATATTATAAACACCTTAAATATTTATTTTTATTTGTTAAATAGGTAGAGTGCCCTCTATTTTATCTTAGACATAGGGTACTCCCTTATAAACAAAACCTACTATTTTAAGGAATGTAGAGTAGGGGATGAGATAAAATTACAATGAGACATTATATAAGGTATTATAAGATTGTAAAAATCCAAAAATACATTATTAATCCTTTTTATAAGGATGATACCCAATAGGATGTTTTAAACCCTCAAGTATGCAAGCAGGCTTGTCAAACACAGTTTAGGCCTAAATCTAAATGGAGAACCTCTTTCATTTATAGTATGGATTGAACATTATAATTGAATATATAATTTATATTTGGGATAAAAAATGTGTATAACATATTTTTATGAAATTAAAACCATTAAAAGTCATTTTGAGCTTTAAGGTGTAGTCATGCCTATAAGGCATGTTTAGGCATAAAGATTAAATGTGAAACCAATGTCACTCATAGCTCTATGAGTGGATTAAAATGTACCAATAAATGTTTTTTAGGTCATTTCATAAATTTTAAATCTATTTTTATGTAGGTTAATCATAAATAAATCCACTTTTGTCTTAGAACCAACTTAGACCTGTAGGGGATAAGAAAACAAGCTCAATATGAGAGGTTTGATTTCTCACATATTTCATGAGGATTTGAATGGAGTTATATGATGTTTGGAGGTGATATATATGGTAATAAACAAAAAAATTTAGGATTTTTTTTGAAATTTTATTGTCAAGTTTTTATGAAAAAAGATTAAGATTCAAAACTGCTCAAAGCCCTTACAAACCCTTGCTAGTGACTAGTTTTATAAGGTTGATGAGAAAATGCACTCTAATGGAATATTTTACCTAGGATTATTATTGTATTTTATATAATACTATCTCAAGATACTCCCAATTAGGATTATCTATATGTAATTGTATAGATAGGGTACAAAATAGGGTATTTTTTTACTATTTTGTGTGTTGTATAGGTTCTAAGAGGTTCCAAGAGATGAAAATAACATGGAATGGAATATTAGGACTTAATATAACTCCCAATGTCAATTTAATTCCTTGTAAAAACCTCTAAGTTTCTCAACTAGTTGACTCATCTTATCTAGTCAAAATTAGCATAATGACCAATCTAGTGAGAAGGGTGGAAAGCTTCAAGTGAGCTGATTTTAAGGTGTACTTGATGCCTCTAAATCCATGTAGTTTATTAAAAAGTTTTATCCACTTCCTCCCATGTATTTTCATGGGAAATTTATTCCTTTTTCCAAGTGTACAAGGTGTGTGAAAAAGGAGTTTTTTAGACTACAAATGGTGATAACTCATTTTGGGAAGATTATAGATGACCAAGACTACAAAAAATACATGTAAATGCATGTATGAAATCCTCCCCTATCATTACAATCATCACACATATCTATAGTTATTTTTGGGATGTTAAAATAGGTGTGAATCATGAAGGCAATTTTTTGAGCCAAAATGAGAACTTTCATGCCACTTTTCATAATTTTCATGATCTGTATGGGCACTTGTCTCTTCTAAACTTACATGGTTCATCCCACATCCTATTCTCATACATAATTAACTCCTTTTATCATATTTACAAGTGTCTTTATTACGCTTGGAATTCTATTTTCTCCTCTCTATCTTAAGTTCTATAATAAGTAGCCATTCTAGCCTTTGTAACTTATGCTCCACCTAAGTATGGTGAAGCCCTAGTAATTTTCATATTATTTGATCAATATGAATATTTATTTTTAACTTTTCCATGACTATTCATAGTATTTTTATGTGGATGATTTATTTTTCTTAGTGATGACTTGTGGTTTCCTTGGCATTGTTATTTCTTTCTCTCACCTATTTGTAGTTGGAAAACTTCTTGTAGGGCATGTGAAGTGTTATAGGAAGTTTCAAGGTTGAGTGAGTTATTATATTCACTAGTTCCATTCAATGCTTCTTGTCTATTCCTTCTAGCCTAAACATTCATCCATAACCTAATAATGTAATATCGATGTGAGAAGATACACATTGGAGAAGTGTATGTTTAGTTAGTCTCTTGGTTGCATGTACAACATACAGCTGGTTAGAAGTCATAAAATTATTTGGTGTATCACCTCCATTTATATAGTTTTCTTTCATTTTTCTCTCTCCCTTTCCCCCCCTAAATTTTAGCTATAGTAGTGATCCAAAGTGGTACATCAAGGGAGATAGCCCTACCTAGAGATCACCTCATATTTAGGCTACCCTCAAGCCTAGAGGTGTTTCAATTATGCCACTTGGATGAAGAGAGGTGAGAAATATCCTAAAAGGGTTTAAATCCAAGTGAAAATATAACCCACATAAGAAAGTTTGAATTTTTGAATGAGATCTTACAACATATTATATCAGGTAGGGAGCTCATCATGTAGATGTCATCACCATTTTGGGTGTCTCCAATGGTATGGACCAACTTGAAGTTGATTAGGCCTTCAATGTCTAGGATGTCAAAGTGATTTAGGATCATTTAGATAAGGTTAACCCATATATCATTGACATGTTAGTAGTGTAGTTCTTCAAACATCTAGTTTAGTAAAATCATGCCTACTTGGACCTCCTCTTGGAAGGTGTGAACAATTCAGGCATTGATATTTTCTTTTTTAACCCACATAGAGTCAAGTTTATCATCTTATTCATGGAGAACATCATATATCTATGAGGTGTTCATCCATACTAACACCAATGTTTCATCATATGAGAAAGATAAGTTTGGGAGTAGTACACCTCAAAGGGATTCTTAGATATGTTATAAATATAGTTTTGAGAGGTGGGTGAACACACCCAATCATTTATAGTATCTTATATATAGATAGCCTTATGGAGTATGTCACCTATTATGTGATCATAAGGAAAAACCTATGGTTTAGCCATGGATATATGGAGCCCACACTTCTTATATGATAGATGGGCATCCTCATATTCATTTAGATGGTCATTAATGTTGGTATAATCTTTGGAGACATAATCAATTACTTTAAAATTTTCATTATGATTTTTTTACTTGGTTAAGATAGTAGGCAAAGTGGTGTCCTAGTAATCAGGCTTAGTCTTTAGGTTGGAGGATGTATCAGCCACCAACATAGGATAGAAGGGGAATTAGAAAGTTTTACACATTGAAGACATGGGATACAAGGTTTTTATGTAACTATGAAAGTAAATAGCCTAATATTTCTTCCATGGTAGCAATGGTAACTGTTAATGGGTCTCCCTTTGTTTTTATAATTTTATGCATACATCTCCTTGAATTAATGGAATTTTTTAGATCACTTGTTTTAAATTTTAAATTAAATTGGTGGCTAGATTTTCTCACTTTATTTCTAAATCTAGAATTAAATTTGGATCCCATAATCCTCCACTACCATTAAAATATAGTAATGGTAATGGAATATTTTCAAAACTATCCAATTAGGTCCATATTCCCATTCTATTAATCCTTAGTGCATGGTATTCATGAAGTCACATCTTTTAGAGTCCCCTTATCTAACTCTTAATTCCTAACACATGTCATCTATTTATTGGCCCTCGCATGAACTGTCAGCACCTAGGCATGGTTTCTTACTCCATTTAATTCCTTGAGGTTGGGTGATGTGTCACCTAGGGTACATGGTACACCTTAATTGGCCTTCAATTCTCATCCTTACTTTATTTTGAGCAACTTAGGCCACAAGTGGTAACTATTTCATCTTTTCACTAGATGATGTGTTAGTTTCCCATTTAATCAGGATCTCCTTAGCTCTAACATCTCTAACAAGTGTAGGGGACTAGACACTCTGACTCATAATAATGTGGTAACTTCCCATTCATCTAAGCTCTCCTAGGATCTAACATCTCTAATAGGTCAAGGAGACTAGTTGTTCTAACTCCAAATGATGTGGCCACTTCTCATTTGCTCAAGCTTTGACATCTTTGATATGTCTAGGGGACTAGCCTTTCTGACTCTAAATGTTGTGGAAGCTTCCCATTTGTCTATGATATGACATCTCTAAAAGTTTCAAGGTACTATAATTTTTGAATCTAAATAACATGGTGACTATGGCATTGCTCTACTTTCAAATTCATACATGGAAGACTCAATTTTCCATTGAGGATAATGAGTTTGTTGCTCTAGGAAAGGAACTAGAGTCTGGGAAACCTGAGTGAAAGTAAATCTACAATGTCCATGCCATGATATACTAAAATATAACAAACACTACTTAGTTATCTTTAGAGAAATTAAAAGAGGTGTATTACTACCTAAATAAAATCAAGGTGGTGTATATTTTGAATTTTTGCTCAAGGGTTACCAACAAAAAAAAATGAAGAAATCCAAATCTCTACTTGATGAAATTTTTAGTGGGGTCCCTCATTTTGATGAAAGGGGATGTGTTGGCCATAATAAATGACTAATTTAATGGGGAAGGAGATGAAAAACACTTATAACCTAGCTAATTTATTCTTATTTCCTTATTCATCACAAATATTGTATGGGGGGTATTTTATCATCCACAAAAAACATGAGGTACTAAAGTCTTGTAATAACAAGTAGCATACTAAGATTCCACCCTTAGATGGCCACCAATGTGTGTATAAGTGATTTTCATTCTAATTCACTCTTAGATTATCTTTGAGTAATCAAGCTTGGACTACTTATCAGAGTTCTTCTAGGGTGTTTTTGGCTTGATGACTTATGGGGGATGACTATGGCATTACTCTACTGCCAAATGGGCATTCATAACCCTATTAGAGATGCCTCTAGTCCTATTAATGGCCTTGGTCTACTAACAACTAGGATGGAAATCCTTTATGGATATTTATTATATATCCATTTTAAGGTAGACTCTATTTAGATTATGCCTACTTTCTTTATTCTTTTTCAAGTTTCCTAAGAAGAGATCATTACTTATTAGTCTTATCCATTTAGGGTTGGGTCTAAGACAAGAGTCAATGGATAAGAGGTAAGTTCTAAATAACTACCTATTCCTTGATCAAATTGAACAATCTAATATATTTTGGATCCATTATTTTAAGAACAACTTGGTGTCCATTCAGGGTGTAGGTTATTCTAAAATCCACTTATTTCTTTAAGAATCATTGGCCTCTTAGATCTAGGATGTTAAGAGTCCCCTTTTATAGTCTTGGAATTATTTGGATTTAAGGTTTCAACTTGGGATTTCTTGTTTCTTAATAATTCTCCTAGGATTTAGCTACCACCTAAATCAATTACTAACAAAGGTTAGGCATTAGAGGAACAATGAAGAACAAAGAAGGAGCCAGAGGGGAAAACACAACACAAAAAAAATCACACAATAAAAATAAACACACAACTAAAGTAAATGTATTTAATATATACATTACCACCTCGTACTTGGATTACTCATAAATAACTTTGGATGGGATAGTTGAGAAATAGTGATTCAAAAACTATACATTTACTTGAAGAGGTAAGTCATTTCCCTTGAGATATTTAAAACAAAAAGAATTTTGGCATAGTATTTCAATTTTCTGATATGGACCAATCTAGAGGGGATTAAATTTCAAATGTTGGCCCTTTTTCTTATGGGCCTTGTCCCACATCAGGACTAGTCCTAAGATTATGAAGGTCTTAACCATCACCCTCTTGTCAAAATACCTCTTGACTATGTCTTCATGCTTGTTAAATCTCAACAAAGCTTCCTCTTAGACTTTTTATACTTAAATTAGGTTGAATATTTTGGAATTAACTTTATCATATGGTTCCATGAACTATTGTATGAACTTATAAGTAGGTATTTGAGAGTGATCAGCATGATCAGCTCCAATCTATATATGATAAGGAAAGGAGATCTTGTGAGGGCTTGTTTATACATAGTATGGTCTACCCATAAGGAAAATTTTAGAAATGAGTTTCATTCTCAAGGATTTTATCTAGATGATTTCTTGATGGCATTGATCAAGTTTTTATTGTTGGATTCTACCAATCCATTCCCTTATAGATAGTGAGTAGATGATAAATTCAATGATATCCCATCATAATAGGCCCACTCTATAAATTCTATGGATTATGTGGGACCATTATCACATACTAAAAAAATGGGGACCCCAAAATAGATGACTATGGTAGTGTTGAGGAACTTGATGACTTCGATAGTGGTGCTCATTTTGGTTGTAACACATTAGGCCATTTGGTGTAGTAGTCCATGCCCATGAGGACAAATTTATGATTGGGTTGTGAATTGGGATTAATCACACTGACTAAAAGTATATTCAAAATCAAATATAATTCTCTTGATCCAAATAAATAAGGAGAGTTACCATAGACCTGTATCTTCTACTTTCATTTAATTATCAACCCAAGGATGTAAACTTGATAGGATGATATCACTATATCTGCACACTCAATCTTCTAATTTGACCTTGTACTGATTGTAATCTAAGATGCCAAAACCATGAAAGAAATGGAATTCTAAAATTGAATATGAATATAATATTGTGAATTAAATAATTAAAATATTTTATCTTTGGAATCTTCTTCAAAAAAAATCTATGCAAGATAGAAAATCACACAATTCATAAATAAAACACACAAAACATAAATAAATTAGATAACATGCTTAGTTATTTAAGGGGTTTTATTATTTATACAATATTTCCAAAGGTAGCTCTTGTTCATGACTCCAGATTCAATCCTTCCTCTTACGATAGTGAAATAGACTCAAAAATGATTGTTCATATTAATCAAAATGCAACAATAAATTTTTGCAAGGAAATTAAAAAAATAGTTATCTTATAAAATGTACTTTTGATATATTTCTCTAATTTATATCTACTACATTCCCAACCCTATTACCACCTACATGACACACACACACACACACAACAAGGGAGATTATTTTATACAAAATAATATACATTCCAAACTAAGAAATAATCAGCTATATGATAATAGAAATTGGCTCCTTTTAATAAGGCCACCATTCATGTCAATATTTTAATAATACCTTAGGACAAACAAAGTTGTTTCATTCTTCAACCACATCCTTATTGTACTCCATGGAGGTTATTGTCATTTCTATGAGTCAGTTGAACTAGGAATCAAATTTTGTTCATCTAAAGCTTTAGTCATATAGTGGCTATAGGATGTGTCCATTTGATGAGATCCCTTTTATTGAAAGATGGTCTATGATATATACCTATTTCTTCAAAAAAAATTTAAAACATGTTATAGAGAAAAACATCCTATATTAGAAGATAACTATTATATATTTGATTTCAAGACATGGTTCTAACTATTCAAAGAGTATGAGAACATAATGATATTTTCAAGATTAGGGTTATTTAAGGATATAAACTTTATGGGAAAGTAATTTAGAAGCATGTTAAAAAATAAGGATGAGCATGATATATGAGGACAAAAATGCAACATTTCTAAGGCTCATCACATCCCCCAACTTAAGACCTTGTTCATCCTTGATAAATAAACTTGCTCATTTTAATTTCACAAATAGTTATAAAATCCATAGGCTCTATGGCACCACATGATAGGTGAGCATAAAATTCATGCCATTATTCATACATATACAAATTTATAACCTCCTCAGTTTCATTTAATGGATCCTTGTCCTATCAATCTAGAACAAGATACTAAAATAGAGGGGGCTAGAATTTTATGCTCAATAGTTGAGATCCCATTTCACCTACAAGCAGAATATATCTTTTGACTCTATTAGATGTTGACTTTAAATTGAAAGGGGAATATGTATCTTTAATTTTTATCTTAGGAGTGAGCTCATCATATATTTCTATGTAGGATTCTTTTATTGTGGGTCCAATAGAAGTTCACAATCCTAAGTAGAAATCTTGGGCTACATCACAATTTTTGGAAACCAAACCCTAATTTCCTTTCACAACATGATGTTAAACCATTCTATAAACATAATATTAGGTGTATCTAAATATATTTTTATAAGCAATTGACTTTCTCTTTCCTTTTTTCCCATATTTACTCATCTCTTGTCCTCTCTTTTACTCATTCAACAGATATGATGAAAATGCCTTTAAAAGGACATCTCCAACATACAGGTTAGGATTCCATTCCCTATCATAAGGCAAAACATAGATATGAAGATAAATTTCACGCAATTTTTCTTATTCTTCTTGTGATATTTCTTTATATAATTGAAAGAAAGAGATGGGAACAATTACTTCATAAGGCATGTCATAGTAAATTCCCATGAATTTAAACTTAAACTTATGCCATTATTCCTCAAGGCAAACTAAATATACCCTTCCAAGAGGCCTGTAGTCAATGATCTCTTGAGTAAGACCAACCATATATTCAATTTTTTACTATAGTTTAGATATTTTTTCTTCTTTTAGCCTGACCTCTTCTTTCAATTTTTTGTTCTCCTTTGTTAATTCCCTATAAGTTTCATACTAACTATATATCCATCTCATCAATTTAGAAGACACCAAAAATGATGAATTATACCTAGCATCTTATGAAGTTGTAGGTTTTTCTTATTTCTTTTCTATTACAAAATATGGTCATGAAATAATGGTTGTAGGAAGGCTTTTTATAGAGGGTCACAACTGAAAAGCTGCCATAACAAGCACATCTAGTCCTTCTCTTGACTAATCCTACAACTTCTTCCTTAATTACTTTATTTCCTAAAAGACTTACTCCAAATTAGAAAATTCCACTTGTATGGTGGGTTGATCCATTTGTTCTGCCTCTTTTTACATTTTTTCTTCTTAAAATTCTTTAGGACTATGTTCTGCTTCTCTATCTCCTTATTACCTTCTTGAGAACATCCTTCCTTGTTAGTCTTTAGGTTATCAAAACTAAATGCATCAAGTGATTCATGACTATTGGGAGTTTATTTTTCTCTATATTACTCATTAATTTATATAATATAATAAGATTTATTTCTTGGTTTACCTTTCATCTTTCTTCTTAATCTATGGGATTTATAAGGAGTAGATGTAACCTTAGCCTTTTTAGGGGGAGGTGGAAGTTCTTCAGATTCTTTAGAGTAATGTTGGAGGATGAGTTTCCTCTTCATTATTATAGAATATTTGCTTGTGGAATCCACTTATACAAGATTTATCCTTGATTTAAGTTCTTGTGTGGCTATAGGAAGACCTTCTTCTACAGGTTCTTTTGGAGTTGTAGGAAGGCTTTCTTCTACAGTTTCTTGTGGTGTTACAATAAGGTATTTTTATATCATGTATTATTTTACTTCCATTTCCTCTTATACTTCTATATCTTCTTCTTCATTTCCCTCATTATTAATTTTTGTATTTTTAGGTATTTGGAGAAAATATTCCCAACTTATATTAGGCCTAGTTCTTTATAAGTAGTATTAAATAATTAGCTGAATTAAATAAGAATGAGAGAGAACTTTGGGATTACCTCTTTGAAATGCCTCTACCACTTTTGTGATTATATTAACCAATAATTTTGGGACATTTATCTCAATACCATGTTGTAAATTATTCATCAATTTGAAGTGAATGTTATGCAGCATGGAATATCTCCCTTCACAAGTCAAATATCTATAGATGAACATAATAGCTCTAGCCCATTTTCCTAGTAATGATAATTGTGTAGTACCCTATTTTTGAAGTTTCTAATATTTCATCTTCTCTAATGAATTTTTTCCTCTTTGCCTTGGCATCAAACTTTTCCTACCATACCTCCCTTGTACATGGAAATCTAATTACCCTACTAATGATGTTTAAGTTATCTTTATTTCTATTCCTCTCACTATTGCTAGGTTATTATATAATGAGCCAATAAATTCATCTATAATTCCTTGATCAATAACATGTATCCTCTCAAAATATTAGGTCCATCCTACATTCTAAAATAGGACTAGGATGTTTGTGTTATTGGTCAAATGAGACATATCAAGAAAATCATATTTAAGTAAGTCCCCCCCATATTGTAGGATGGAATTTCAATTATAGGGTCTATGCTCTTGTAGTAGGGGTTATGTATCTTTAGGTAGAATGTTTGTGATTTTAATTTAGGTTTGAGATAAAAAATTTGAATTATGGGAAATCCCCCCCAACTTAAATGGTCTCTTATCCTTAAGGGACACAACTAATATGCACGAATGGCTCATGGTAATGACAAGGGGTGGTGGTAGCAATACTTCAATGGTCATATCAATCAGTAAAGGAAATGATATCTCGAGATGGAATGATAAAAATAATATATGGTGGTGTTTTAATAGCATTAAGACACATCATATTAGTAATAATAAAAACTTATGACATGAAATAAATATAATATAATTACCTTAGTACTTGTAGGAATACCTTTCATTAATGCATAAATGATGAGTCAAAGTGGTAGATGTGAGGTGTGTTGGCATGTGTTATCCTTTTATTGGAAGAAAAAATGTTTTTTTAGAATGTATTGTATGATGGAGTGATAAGAATTCATCAAGTAGTGAGAAATGTTTCCTATGGCAAAAAAAAGTGTCCTATAGTGATAATAAATATCTTACAATAATAAGAGTTTCATCCTATAGCAAAGAGGAAAGTGTTTTTTTTGCTCTAAAATAATGAATCTACAAGAAAAAACATATGAAATAAAAAGTTTTATTACTTTAGTGATTCTTGTTTTATAATGAATATTGATCAATCAGTGACCTAGTTTTATGATACAACATCCATTAGCAATGCCCAAATATTTTCATTTCTAAATTTTAGTTTTTTTTGTCCCAACTCAATTGGAATTGTAGAATTACAGGAGGTAGGATTTTATTCATCTTGAACTAATCCATTATGAATGGATTATTCTAGACTATAGGAAGCTTTACTACTCTTGGAAAATATTAGAGAAGGGTTGACAGAAATACCCTTTAGCTGTAGGAATAATTTGATTTGATTCCATGAAGAAGAGATGAATATTGTTATTCAAGAAGTTGGTGACTGAGATTTTCCTTGGAAAATGGTTTCTTATATAGCTTAAGCCTATGGCTATTAACAAGCAATTAGAATTGTATAGAGTCAATTTTCATGAGTTTAATAGCTCCATTTTCAAAAACTTGCTCAATATCATAATTCCAATCCATTTGTAATGAATATTTTCTTTATGATCCTTGTATTTAGAGTAAAAAATGAGTGCCTAGTCACTAGGTTAGAAATTCTAAGTCTTGATATTCATGTCATGCCAACCCATGCATTATCTTTGCACTATTTCAATGTGATGAAGTGTTTGCTTTCTTAGTTCATCAAGTATATTCAGCTACATGATCATGTCATATTGATCTTGGGAAAGATCCGAGCCCAAATCAAGTGTTTTCCTTAATTTTTTATGCTCAAACTCCAATGGAAAAAATAATCTTCTTAACATAAACTAGTTCATATGGAGTGAAACTAGTTATAGTTTTTTAGGTGATTTTATAATACCACATTGCTTATAAAAGATGAGTTGACCAATATTTTCTATATAGGTTGATATTATTAGTGAAGATATTTTCCAATTCCCTATTTATAACATCTACCTAACCATTTGACTGAGGATGGTAAGGGGTAGACTTTTTGTGTCTGATTTCATATTCTTTTACCAAGGTAGCTGTGAGGTCTGATGTGAACTATAGTCCTTAGTCTATTACTATTTATATTAGTACTCCATAGTGGGTAAATATTTCTTCATAAAATAACTTAGTTACTTTCTCATCTTGAGCATGGGTTAAGGCCTTTATTTTAGCACATTTTGTGATATAATTAGTGCACACCAATATATATTCCTTACTATTATATTTAGGATCAATGTGATCTAAAAAATATAATCCCCCATTTGTAGAAAGGTTCTAGAACCAATTATGGATGTAATGGTATTTCATCAAAGTGAGTGGGTTTCCCCATACACTAACATTGATCACATATGTGAGTATACATCATGGAATCCTTATGCAAAGAAGGCCAATAATATTTGATGGTGAGTACTTTCATAACAGTCCATTTGGTAGCAAAATGAACCCCCATAGGGTTCATCATGGTAGGATCTAAGAATGCCATAAGATTCATCTTCTTAGATACATATTTTCATAACTGAATATGGTCCAGTGATAAAGAGATATCCTATGATCCAATAATAATGTCTACTCTTTTAGATCAGATGTTATTTTTTCTTAGGTCAGAAATGTTGTGGTAGTGAAATTTCATC
>JARHVA010005287.1:1085000-1251433 GCA_037957365.1 Torreya grandis | reverse complement strand
CAATTATAAGATAAGGTCTTAATATAGGTCAGAGTAATGTGGTTGATATCTTAGGAGGGACAATGCAATAAGGATCAATGAATTTAGTAAACTAATATGGTTATGTCATGGCATTATCAGGAACCATATTTAAAAGATGTTTAAAAGTGACTAAATGAGAATTAATTTTTACTTTATCCATCTAAGATCTATGAATATCAAGCTAAGAATAGATTCCAAGTAAGGTATAAGAATGATAAACTATATCAATAGAACTAATAGTATGTATATACAAATAATTATGTAAAGAATAATGATATCAAAGTATTCATGCATTTTTAACTTGATCGCATCCATCTAAAAGGGGATAATATAATTAATATCCATAATCATAATCATAGGTACAAAGATCAATAGTAAAATCATCAATGAATTTTTTGGACAATGAAGGATGATAAAAGGGTTTTTGTTGAATAAATATAGAGGAGGTAATTTCATTCATTGTATTTTGACAAGATTTAGGTCATAAAAAAGGAGGTAATTGAGTAATTATGTTTGAATGGAGATCATGAGTTTTTATTTTTAGGATGATCTCATCAGGTTCATCATCACAAGAATATAAAATGTTAGGTGGTATATTGACTATAAGTTTAGGGTGTCCATTATAACCTCTATTAGAATTAATAATTAAATAATTGAAATTAATGAAAAGGAATATTATGTAAAGTTTAAAGGATAGTTATTTTAAAACACCACATTATTAGAATTATTCTAAATTTCAATGGTTTTTATCTCCTTTAATATTATATATAGTGCCATTGTGAAGGAATTGAACACATTGGAATGCAAATGAAGTGATAGCTTTCATATGATGTGTCTAAGGTCAACTGAGTAAAAAAATATATGATAATTGGAAGTTAAATATAATTAATTTAATATGAATAATGATTATTGGAAATGTGAGAAGAATATAAACAAAGCCTAGAGGAGGAATTTTTATTTGATCATAGTATTGACATGTACTTTGAGTAGATTTAAGCCTCTATTAATAGTATCCAAACAGTTTAATAAAGTCAAGGAATGCAATGTAAGTGCCAAAACCTTCATCAATTAAAGCATTCTTGATTTGGATATCATTTATTTTGACATTAATGAATAACAAAGAATCATCTGTGTGAACTAACATTTCATCAAGAATCATTGAATCAATTGGAAATTTGAGTGAGAGATAAGTTTCTATAGTTTCATCAAAATGTATGTAAATTTACTCACATTATTAAATAATAATATATTTGGACTTCGATAAGGAGCTTCTTGCCCTAAAGGTGGAGGTTGAGGGATGTTGATTTCAAAAAACAAATTCATTAAGAGACTAGATGAGCTGGGGAAGTCTTCATGAATTATAGAAATGGAATTTGATATGGGAGGTGATAAATTTTAGTTATATGATCCCATTCATCATATCTAGGTAGAGTTGTATCTACATAATGTTGAATCAAGTCCACAAAAGGTGTGGAAGAACATTTAAATTTATGAGGATTAGAAGTATGTAATTTAGACTTGGCTAATATAGGCTGGTCAGGTGGATCAAACTATGTTTCTATTTGTGGCATAGTTAAATTAATAATCGAGTCCCTTGAGGTGGTTGATGTGATGAGTGGACATTTAGGTATAAAATTAGATTGATTTTTTATATTCTAGGAATATAATTATGAGTGATAATAAGTTGATAGTATAATAATATCAAATCTCTTAGTTATGAAATAAGTATGAGTATCAATTTGTATCACTATATTTGATAAAGTTTGGATAAATGGTAAGGGAGTAGAGTGTGTTTTCATATGTTTTATATCCATGAAGACATATGGATTAGTGTCTTTAATAATATTAAAAATATAATTTTTTTTTATAGTTATAATGTAGATAAAGATAAATATATGATACTACATGCCTCATGTTGCTCATTTTATCAATTTCATCATTGGTTAGAGAGGTAGGGTGAACTCAAGTATCTATAACATTGGAGGTAGGATATTGAGTAGTATTATATTGATGATTGGGAAGTGGATCTTTATAGATATAAATGTGATCATTATCTTGATTAAGAGATTCATGATTTACTTTGGAATCATGATATTCAAATACCTTTTAATGTTTTTATTGACATTCAAGAATTGTAATTTTATGATCAAAATTAGGACAAAGGATAAATTCAAGAGCAAATCACCTAAGTTGCTTATAGGTTTCAAGAGAATGTCCCCAAATTCAATGATACCAATAAAATTTGTGTGGATCATACCAATTTTTGGTATTTTGAATAGGATCAAGTTATCATGTTGAATTATTAGGAATATGTTTTCATATTTTCAGCATGAAAATAGGTTGATGAACATACACATTTTTCACATAGGAATTAGTGGAAGTAGAAGGTCGAAAAGGACTATTCATGAATGTTGGATAAGTAATTGCATCATTGGATCCACTTGGAATAATATCATGGATGGTATGCATAGAATCATGGGGATTTGTGACACCATCATTAGTCACATGTCAAATTATATATATCATAAGCATGTGAGTACCTATTGAAGGTTGACAATGATTGAATTGTCCTATTAGGAAATATTGACATTTAGCTTGATTAAGAATTTATTAAAAATATTTTAGAGAGAGGGTCCTAATAAAGTATTGAAGTTTGGGATGAAGATAATTAGTGAAAAAATGGAAGACATTATTGTCTGACATGTTGTGTTCATATTTATTAGATAAGTCTTTACATTTTTTGATGAAAACTTGGGCAATTTTAGATATTCCTTATTTCCAATTAATGAAATGGGATAAGTTATTTTTAGGTAGATCATTAGTTTTAAATTATTTAAATAATGCATTGAATAAGTATTCTAAACTAAATATAGTGTTATAATTGAGTTAATTATACCAATGTATGGCATCACCTAAGAAGGTTTTAGCTAAATATTTGGTAGAAACAAAGGTATTTAGCTTAATCTTGTCTTTATAAATATTTATAAATTCTTTCAAATGTAATTTAGGATTGGTAGATCCATTATAGGTTATAGTAAGAGTAATACCATATATGTATTTATTTTAAATTTTAGGGATTAATTACTAATTTTGAATATGTTTGATGACTTTGTTAAGGATCGGTGGTTGTAGAATAAGATTACATTGTGTATCTAAAAGGGGGGCATTTGAATTAAAAAATCCCCATTGAGTAGGTTGAGGATGAATTTTAAATTTTAAAATTTATTTTTAATTGAATTATTTGATTAGTATTATCTTTTTGGAAGGTATCCATTTGATTCATGGATTGAAATAAAATTTTAATAGTGTTGATGGCATGTTGGCTAGTAGTAATGGTTTGAGATGCACTAGTAGTAATAGTTAGAGATGCACTATTAGAATCATTTTGAGATGAATTAGAAGTAACATTAATTTTAGTGTTAATGTGGGCACTTTGAGTAGCCTTGATAGAGGAAATACATTCCATAGTAGTGGATATACTAGTTAGGGTAAAAAGAGGAAGGAATATAGAAAGTTGTGTGTTGATTTTCCCCAAATCCTATAGAAAAATAATGTGGTGTTAAAGACAGACATCCTATGTTAGGTCCCATCATGAGTTTATAGATTATTTTGGGATCTTTGTCCCTATTTTGAGGATTTTCATTAATGAAAAGGATCATTTTGATAGTATATTAAAGATTAATTTGATAATATACAATAGGCATGTGTGGAGGATAGTTAAATAGATCAAGGTTTTTTGAAGGATGTGATCTATTTTTTTGGTTATATAAGCCACATGAACATTTCTTATATCTATATTTTTTACATAATTATAAGGAAGGAAAGATTTAGGAAGTTTGTTTTAATTAGTCAGATCCATCATGTTGTGATGTATTATTTCTTTAGAATCATCAAAGATATATTGCATGATGGAGATTGTAAAGGGAAAATTATATCAATCAACTCAATAAATTAGGAAATGTACTATATCAATTAAGGTTGATGTAATTACATAGACAAAAAATGTGAATGATAGACTTTTCAAGCTTGGTTGATGTAGTTATATAAACATAATGTGTGAAGGACAATATATATTTATTTTGGTTGATGCAGGTTGTAAAAGGTACAATGATTAAAAATGTTATATGTATTATATCAAATTTGGTAGATTCAGTTACATAGACATAGTGTCAAGGTCAAACTATCTATAACATAGTCGATGTAGTTGGATATGGGGAAAAACATTATCAATATTTTTGAATAAACTATCTTGATCTTGGTTAATATAGTCTAATAAGTAGAGACAAAAGGAAATCAAAATTAGTAGACTATATTAAACCTACTTGATGTAGTTTGTTCACACACACAAACTATATTAGTACTAGCCGATATAGTTAGAACACAACACAAAACTATATCAATGTTGGCCAATATAGTTTGAAATATAGAATACAATATCTAGAAAAAAAACTTAGACATTTAACTATTTTGGATAACTATTTATCTAAAATGAAGATCAGATAAATGTGCTAAAGGTATGCAACTAATTTATTGGCTCTTAAATATACTTACTTTTCAATTGTATAGTGTTGGCCTAATATTTTAGAGTACTAATTATGAAGTAAGTATCATTTCCATAGCCTAATAAACCTAGTTTCAAGGGAAAGTTAAGAGTAAATTAAAATAACCAATCACTAATAGGTGCACTATAGAATAGGATGGATGGTTGGATTTTTGAGGTTCATTAAAAATTGGATTCCTAGGTGTTTTTTAAATACTATGAAGTATATATAAACTAAAGTCCATGTTTAGATTTATATTATGGATATGAGAATCAGATCAATCCCTTCATGCCATTCTATTTTTAAATAATAGAGAATGATTGTAACCAAAATAATTCATAACCCTTCACGATAGTAGCCAAGTAGTTTGAAAACTATTGGAACATAGTTTCTAAATAAATCCAAAAAATAAAAAATAAAAGGTAGAAATCAATGTTTAAAAATAAAATTATAGATTTTAATGAATGGAAATAAACATGAAGTCAAATTGAAAGTAGATCTATGATTAATTAATAAAAAGTAAAGTTAATTTTCCTTATACTAAAAATGAAAACACACAAAATTATATTTTCACAAGTTGATGTAGTTTTTGAGATATTATAAATAAAGTAAAATGGATCATACAAGGTCAATACAATTTATTGACAATAAATGTAAACACAAAACTATATAGACAAATGTCAATATAATATGATATATTTAAAATTAATTTATAACTATATCATATTTCATCAATATAGTTGTCTGTGTAAAATTAATTTTGACAAAATGTAAAATTTGATGTAAAATTTATAGAGTGAAATTGAGTATAAAGTAAAACTACATCTAACTAGGTTGATATAATATGCTAGATAATTACCTAAAATATAGATATATATATATTGGACTTAGTTGATGTAGTATGATAACTAGATATAATTTAGATTTGAGTGTTGAAATTAGATCATCCTATGTCAGATTACCTTATTATAAAAACACAAAATTAACACTGTATTAACTTGTGTCGATATATTTTCTTGTAAAATACACCAAAATTAGACTAGATTGACCTGATTTGATATAGTTTACAAAAAATACTAAATAATAAACCAAAAAATAAAACTAAATCAGGCCTAGATGATATAGTTGTTTGATTAAAAAATGAATAAAATTAATCTAGATCGACCTACGTCGATGTAGCCTACTGAAAAACATAGAATATAATTTTATCAACCCACACTAATGTAATTTTTCATAAACATATATATATTTTATACAATATCGACATACATCAAAGTAGTTTACTAAAAATACAATGAAATAATATTGTATCGACCTATGCTAATACAGTTTACTAAAATATAAAAGGTAATGGTTGGTTAATGTTAGGCTCACTAGAATGTATGCAATGAGATAGGATTAACTTAAAACTTATCATATCTAATATATTCATACTCATATAAGGTAAAATAAATAGATATCATTGGTACTTAGTTATATTTGACCATGACCAAATAGATCCACTAAACCTATCTAGTAGAGCACTTATTAAAAAACATCAATGGATAGCGTTATAAATCCTGTATGAAATAAATATAATAGAATAACCCTAAATAGGTCTTCTAATATTTATCTAATATAGTATTTCAAAGATTGAAACAAAAGTAAAGGGAGTGATTAAACTAAAAATGGGTAAGGAAACATGGTATGTAAATGGGGTCCTAGGTTATCTAAAATGGGAAATGAAATTTTAAAGAACCCTATAGTTAAAATAAGTATAAGTGTAGAGGAGATTCAAAATAAGAGTTATACCTTCAAATTATTGATTATGAAATATCTATCTATCAAATGAAACATCTAGGGTTAGAAATACTTACCTTTAATACAAATTGTTGAGCATCAATCTATCCCTTGTCTAATGGTGATTTTGAATATAATTTTGTGGTCGTAAAGATTAAAATAGTTAAATCAAGATCTAAGATAAAACAAATCTTATTTCATCAAAGACTCCATAACATAAGATTTTTCCACCCAAGGCAAAATCTAAGAAATGGATTATCCAAATATAGACTTAAGTAGAATTGAGAGAAAATTAGTGTGAAATACGAATGTACCTCTCTTTAGAATTGAAAGAGGAATTGTATTTATATTAACAAATGATACTAAACCCTTCCAAAATTTTAACCAATAATATCGACCCTCTTTGATGTAGTATAAAAGTTATTGTTTATTTAAACTAGGATAGTCTCAACTAACTTAGTTACAAAGTGTGTAGTATGAATTTTGGAATACATAGACCTGGGTTGACCTATATGAATTTTGGTAGGATGTAGAATATACTCTATCAACCTAGGTTGACATAATCCAAAAATATAGTTCTTAGTTTATGTAGGGGCTATTAGGAGTAAGATTGCTTAAGGGATTAATTTTTTTGGGGGGAGTGTAGTGGATATATGTATGATAGATAAGAAATAATATCTTTCATGAATAACCATCATTCTACCCACCCCTTTCCTAGTGAACCCTTTAAGGTGTGTATTTATAAATATTGAAACTCAATAGCTTTCTACAAGAGAGAAACTTTAATTAAATGATAAAGTTTTAAAATATTATGTGTATATAAAAACCATCCTCATGATTTAAGAAATATATTTGAGTGATTATGAACATTAAATGGTAGGATAAATCCCAAAAATGTGTATTTATAAGAAAATTATTGGGTTATATTATTATTCAAATAGGCATAAAAGTTTATCCTAATAAAGAAAAATACATTTTTGAAAAGTATTCCCATAAATTTATTAAGCAACTAACAATTTTATAAGTAAAAATTCAAGCCATCAAATACTTTATTTCTATATCAACTGATAATTCCTAACCATTTAAAGAATTATTGTGTTAATACACTATTGTTTAATGGGATGAACAATTTCAAAAGTATTTTTATGAAATAAAAAATTGTCTAGATAATCCTCTTATTATGATTCAATTTATTCCTAGAAAGGCCCTATTATTACACATTTCTTCCATTGAGCATGCTTTAGAAAACCTTCTTACATAATATGGTGTTGATCACCACTAATATGGTATTTATTAGATCATACATTGTTCAATTATGTGAAGCATTATAACTCAATGGAAAAATTATCTTTAACTATTATGTTTATGCCACATAAACATAAACACTATTTTTTTAATAATCAAAATCAAGTCATCATCAAGGTGGATTATTTGAAATATATGATGTTTAAACCACATCTATCTTAAGGAATTCTTAAGTGGATCAAGTTACTCATGTAATGTTATCTTATACTTATACCCCCAAAAATGGTTAAAAGGAAAGTCACAGTAGGAAAATTAATTGAGGCTACCCTATTATACCAACTTCTATGAATGATTCTATTTAAGATGATTTTTTATGCATATGAATGATTTTATTTTTTTAGAACATGTAATTTAATAGTCCAAATTTAATTCAAGTGTCAAAGTTATACATTTTTTCAATTACTTCCAAATGGTAAACTATGTATGAAATATGATACAATTGGCCTACAAATATCCTATCTAAAGTTGAAGACTCTAATAAGTTATATCAAAAAGAGGCAATTAATACTTAATGTAATTAGGATATGACTAATGGATCCATTAATCATATTAAGGGGAGAACCTATAACACAATGTCAAGGGAAAGGGTTGCAAAGCCTATATGTAATCAACCTAATGTAATATCCCTAACTAGGTATCTATTTATAAAGTAATCAAATATTTCAATGAAGAAATTTAATTAAATGGAAGGGTTAGAAACCTATTACAATGGGTAAGGAACCCTAATAGGATAATGGGAACCTATCCTACCTAAGATGGATAAGTGTAAATTTAGAATAATCTTATATCCACAATAAGTTTAAGGTAGAGAGAATTCAAACAAATATATATACATTAAATAAGTAATTATGCAACTTATATCTATCAAAAGGAAATAGCTAGGGCTAAAATATACTTACATTGAATAATATTTGTCAAGCCTCAATTTCCCCTTTAGCCAATGGTGTTTTGAAATAGATTATTATAGTTTTAAGGATAACAATGGCTAAATAAAAATCTAGGATAAAAGGATTCATCCTATTGTAGACAATATTCCAAAATAGAATATTTTCCCTCTAAGATGAGATCTAAGTAATAACTCTTTTAAATAAAAACTTAAGGCAGAAATGTGAGCAATACCAATTAAAACAAATGTAACTCTCTATTAGATTGTAATGTAAACTTATATTTATAATGTTCAATGATCCTACTCTATCCCAAGAGTTGATATAACATCATCATCTATCTCAATTTAGTCTAAATTAGGTTTTTTAACCTCAAACTATGTCATCTAGGCTGATTAAATTATGAATCATGCACTGGAATGTTTGATATCACATCGATCTAATTGATGTAGTTGGGATGGGATGGAAAATAGTTAAAATTGCATTGATCTAAGATGACTATTATGAAAATATATTTATTTATTATTTAGATGATGAAGTATGGAAGGAGATAGCTTATGGGATCAAATATAAGGAAGTTGGAATGGACATATGAATGATAAATAATTAACAATGTCTCTCACAAAGCACCATCAATCTACCTCCTCCTTTCCTAGTGCACCCTATAAGGTGTGAACTCAGGTAGATTTAAATTATATATGTTGCTACAAGAGAGAAAGTGTCAATAAGTATAAAATTTTAAAAATATAATATGTATACACATGCCCCATGAGAATTTCATCACATGTCACCAGAGTATAACATGGGACATTATTTTAGGAAAAAACATAGCAACACAAAAACTGAGATAACTAAATGTATTATAAATTATAAACTAAAAGAATTAAATAAATTATAAGTATGTACCTTCTTTTACCTTGTTTTTTTTGAATATAATATTCATGTGTAGCAGATTATGATAGGAAACCATTATTTAAAATAAAAGGTAGACCTAAAAATAAGATAAAAATCAATTTTTTTACAAAAATATTTTATTAGAATTGAAAAGTTATCTATTTTAATAGGATTATAAGGATCATTTAATTTTATGAAACTATAAAAAAAATAAAGATACGATTAAAATACATAATTTCATAGTAAATAACTAAAGGGTGAAGACGGATGCTGAGGAGCAGCAGTTGGAAAAGAGTGGAATTTTTTTTGACCTAGAGTAGATAAAAGGAATCTAGAGAGGCATCTTATGTTTCATCCATGAGTATCATATACTTGATGGAAGAAGCAAAAGAGTCCATAAATTCCATTTTGTTTTTCTTAATCATTTTAGGCACAAAGTTAGAATCTCATTCCCTTTCTATTTGCGCTTCTCGCTGCTCCAAAGTCTATTTTCTCATAGAAAAAAGGAGTCTTGCCCTATATTGCATGAGGGATTGATCCTAATAATAGAAGGTAACTACAAAAACAATGCCATTATCCTAAATCCTTACTCGGACAAAAATAAGGATTCACAGAGTAAGAAGAATGAAACAATGAAGGGGAAAGAAAAAGTTAAACCCAAATCCTCCAGCTTTAAAAAATAGATTTTTATGAGGAAATTGAGTGGGAAAGCACTGAAAGTTAATACACACCCTCCCTAGCTATTTAATCACCATCAATTCTACAATCAATATACATGGGGGCAAGGATGTTAATACAATGAAATAATTTTTTTTCACAACTACTTGATGAAGACCAAACATTTGAATTACATCAAGTCCTCAAATTTCCTCTTGGTCACTACAATTATTTAGTCACTAGAAGTGAGGGGCTATAATTCTTCAATAGAAAAGAAGATCACCAAACAATTCATCATCCCATTGTTTAGTGCCCTAGTGTCTAATTCTATATCTCCAAAATGCCTTCCCTCATTGTCTATAGATAAATACAATTTAGCCTCTTTGTTCAATTATTGCCTAGCAACTTCCTTGACTCCTTAATTTCTCTACGTGTGTGACTGGTTCTCTTTTTCTCAAGATGAAATTTAATTTTAATTGAATGTATTTGTTCCTCAACCATAAATTATTTTTTCTCTCTCTCTTTATCTGAGCAAGAGAGTATGGAGGAAGTGGAAGGAATGGATAATGGGGGATCCAACTCTAATGAGGAAGGTAAAGATAAAAGTGAGAATGAAAAAGAAGGGGACACTAAAGAGAAACAAATAGAATAGAAAAACTATGATCTTGAGGATAATCAGCAAGTGTTGGGGGAAAGTGAAAAATAAATGGATGTTTTATTTGAGGATCCTGCTTCAAAAATAGAGAAGGAACATATAGTTTAGGAGGCCTATTATGCAATGGAGACTAGAGAACAAGTAAAGGATGATCTTGTCCACAACAAAAGCCCTATTGAAACTAAAGAATAGAAAAGAATGGAAAGGGAGGATCAAACTAAAAAGGATGAAATCAATTAAAAAGATAATACTGAAGATCTTAGTGACATTTGGTAGAATGACAGTAGGCATCCCTTTATGAATTTAGCCAAATGCAAAGTAGATGTTATCCTTCAATTTGACTCGTGGATGTATAAGGAAATAATGGGCCTCAAGAAGAAAATGGAAATAATGGAACATAATCAAGAAGCTAATTAGAATAAAATCAATAATTTGGAAATGCAGATAAGAGATATTCCTATCAAACTTAAAGATTATGAGAACAACCTAAGAAGGCTCATTAAGGAAAGCATAATGAAGATGGAGGAGGTTACTTCTAGCATATGTGTAGCTACTGCAAACATTGGAAAATGAGCTAATGAGGAAATAAAATCTTTGGAGGGGCTTAGTAAGAGGACTAGGTAAAGCTTGAGGAAGAAAGCAATGCAAGAGGCTGCTACATCAATTGCAATATCCATACAGGACACTACTATGATTGGAAAGGAAGCGGTGAAGATGATCCTAGAATTAGAAAAATATGGTCTTTCTACCTTTACTATTCTGGTCCTTTTAGTTGGATGTTATAACTGGTTCCATTTTTTGGTTCTTTGTTTTCTTTACTTACTTGAGTTTCTAGGTCTCTATAAAACCTGTGGTCTTTCTTTTGTTGATCTTGACTTGTGGTTTCAGGTCCTTGTAAAATCTATTTTTGATACTGCTTAGCAGTAGGTGTTAGGTTTGTTTTACCTGTGGGCATTATTGTTATATCCTTCTTCCTTTGTTTCAGAGTTTTGGGGTCCCTTCAAAACCTATTTTTAACTTAATCTAAAACTAAAGGGTGAATTTTTTTTAAAAATACTATAAAAGGGTTAATTGTTATTCATTTGCACCATATATATTTTTAGAACCTAGAGCTCTATGTATCCAAGTCTATAAAATAAACATATAATGTCCCATGCCCAAGGAGGTGGATGTATTATTAGATGTATCATAAATACAAATAGCATGGTACATGCACATGATGCATTAAACATGAATTTTTATCATGTTGGATAATTATAAATTATATTAAGAAAAGTAGGCACTGAGACAAATCCATGTAGCATAGTTTTCCCCAAAAAGTGAAGGTGTAGAAACAAAATAGGACATGAACAATGTAGGAACTTAAAAATAAAAAAGTAGGTCAAGGGTATTTATTATGGCCAAGTGAAATATCATCACATAGTCTGAATGATATCTTCTAGGTTGATATAGTTAAAAATAAAGGATAATTTATGCTAGCTAATATAATATAAGTTGGTCGATGTAATTGAACTAGTTCTATATGATGTAATATGTAATTATGAGAGTTTTTGATGAAGTGTAATTTGGCTGATATAGATATAGTTTAAATTTTGCTTTTCCAATGTAGTTAATCATATGGTTGATCATATATAATGATTTTATAATATGGTCGATGCCATGTATACATGTTAATTTAATATAGAAAAGTAGTTGATACATAAGTACATGGATGACATATTATTGACACATAGATGTTCTATGTAGTATGTTAAATCAATAATATATTTTTATAATTAAGAAGGGTGATGTATTAAGGTGTATGGTTGATGTGGTAGTGAATTTGAAAATGTATTAATTTTATTATTTTTGTCTATTGTAAGTTGATTTCTGGATAGAGAAAAAAATTTTGCTTGGGTATCTGATATTTTTTAGAGGTGTTAAATATTATGGATACTATTGAATGTTATGTGGCTATCAGATCCATTAGATTGGTTACAAAAATTCAATTTAGCTCATTTGAGTACATTGGGATGTGGTAGGATTATGGATATGTGGAGGATGCCACTCAGTTTAGAGTTAGTTGCAATGTTATGGGAGAGACTAACTAATACCTTCCAGTGGGTGGTGGATAGGGATACAATTTAGGTGATGATCATGGTATTTTTTATGGAATATTTTCTTCCAATTGGATCTTTGTTGACAAAGTTTTCAAATTTTATATTCTCCAATCAAAAAAATTTATGAATTTTTTTTCCAAGTTTTCATATAAGATATCCATAAAACTATAAAATTTGTAAAATATACATGTATTATAACTAAATTATATGGTTTTTCTTAGAATTTTCCTAACATACATATGTTTCATAGTTTTCAATATAAAAATATTAACTTATAATTAGATACTTATAAAAAAAATAGCATTCCTTAAAAAATGCCTTAGTAGTGATCACATTAGAGGATGTCCATGCTATCTTGGGTGTAATTATTATTGGCACACTAGTGGTGTTTGATAGTATTTATTACTTTGATGACAAGAAGTCCTTAGCTATGTGGCATAGAGACTCAAAGCGATGTGATGAATGAGTTTTTAACACAAGATTATTTGATGTATATGTATTGAATGTTCTAAATATTTAGAAGGTAATTATTGGAATTATGACATTTTGAGTGATCTATCATAAGTTAGATAGGAAAGATCCATTGTATATTATAGAACTGTGTCAATGTATGTTAGATCATGACACATTATTGAGATTTAAGTTTACTAATTTTGGTGTAGTTACTACATGATTTATATGGAATTTTATCGATAGGAAACTAAACTATGGGGCCTATAATTATATTGGGGATTTGGATTTATGATCACTTCCCTATGTATATAATGAAAGGTTTTCCACATGTCATGGATGATGCCCTCCTATGAGTTTGGATGTGGGCAAAAGATAACATAATAAACCTATTGATCATGTGCCTATGTTACATATAATATAACGTGTTATATAATTTAGTGGCCATGGGTACTATAGATGCTTAGCCATCATGGACACATATAATATAGGCATAGATAGGAGTGAGGATCATAGGGCACTAGTTTTGGTCAACATATCCTCAGTCATGTTATCATGTATGGATTCAATTTTGGATTCCACACCCATAAAACCTCTTATGGTCCCAACATACTTGGATTGACATGTAAGGGAGTGGTTTGGTGTCAAAAGTGGGGGGTATTAGTTGAGGTACTAGTCATATAAACTTGTCATCATAGGTTAGAGATATGGAAGTATATGAGATAATGAGGAGATATGATGTAATAGGAGGTGTAATAGTGGTGGAATGAAAACAAAAGTAGGTACATGAACAACCACTACCACTAATATAGTCATAAAGGTGTTGATGGGTGCAAGCTCAGTCAAAACAAAAACCATAATTGTAGTTTCAATAGGGTGATCCTATAATTCAACTAGATCTTAGCTATATGATGTTGAAATGTATACATAGATGAGCATGCCATCATCCTATTATTTAGCTAGGGTAGTATAGAGGATTTTTACATCCTTAAAGGCATGACACCCAAGATGTGTTAGGTGATCAAACCAAGCTACTATGAGTGAGTAAAATGAATTATGTTTTTAACATGTATTTTAATTAGATATAAATATATACACTATATATATTTATGAGGTTTTGTATTATATATGATATCTAATGTTATTTTAATTTTCATTTTATTGATGTTATGGTAGAGGAGGCATGATGGAAGACTATGGTGGAGACTAGCCATCATGACATTTTAGATGACATAATACTACGTAATGGATCGATCCATTACATGCCTTTATCCCAAGATTATAATTACCAAGAGGTACACATATTATCAGATAGAGCTTAGGATGCAATATCACTAGGAGTTGGCAAGGGAGAGATGCAAGCATGGAAGGTGCTAATTGAGAAAAGATGTTCATTCATCTAAAATTGGCTAGGTATTAATATTATAAGCACATGTCAAATCTATAAGGACATGTGGATGGTATAAAATCACATATTTATTCACTAAAATATACTATACATATAGGTTAGTCTTAGTCATCTATGGGTAGTGTAGTAAATCCACTATTGGATAGACATGATGGACCTCATCCTTAGATTTTTTTTTACTATGTATCATTTTTTATCATGATGTATATAATTTTTTTGAACCATATATATAGAGAGAGTTATGCTTTAGTATGACTCATGGATATTATTTATTTGTATCACATGTGATTATAGTTTCTCATGTTATGGTAAAATGTATGATGTACGTTTTATTCTATTCTATCAAATGTGAAAAAAGAAATGGTTAAATATAATGATGATTGTATAAAAATAGAGTAGATATAAAATTAAAAAATAAAAGTAAATTGTAAAAATGAATGTAAAACAACGAAAATATGAGATATGTAAAGAATTATATGTAAATTAAATCATGAAATGATAAATTTTAATAAAATATGTAAATTTTATAGTAATTATATGATCAATAATTCAAACCAAAAATAATCAGAAAAGAGAATCTTTAAATGAGTAAAAAATTCAAACCTAGTGATTGAACTAGCATGTGAAGTAAGAAATTATGAACATATAATGACATGTTAATTATGGAAAAAATTGTGGTGTATATATGTTTATGAATAAATCCTTCTCCCATCTTAGGTATTATAATAAAACTCAAAAACTTAAACTGAGAGGCATGGTATGTTGGATATTTGTGAGGAAATTCTAGTCATATCAAAGGTATTATATTTCAACTCATAAAGGAAATACCAAAATATGTAAGTAGAAAAGGTGATCAAGGATATGAGAAAATATAAGTGATATCCATCAAGGGGAATATTATGGATAATAGTATGTGAATGATGATTGTGAGGCACCATATGGGTGATGTGTAAATCCTTAGAAATAATGAGACACACTAGAAAAGTATGCAAGTGGTAAAAACTATTAACATAAAAGACCTAAGACACTTTGAATAGGAAATGAAAATATTGGGTTAACAAGTGAAGTATGTATATCATTCCATGAGATGAATTTTATTTATAAAAATTAAATTAGTCGTACTTTTTTGCAATTTATTTCTTGTTCCTTAGGAACCTTTATAGAGCCATTTATTTATTTTAAATATTGGGTACTTTTGTGAGAAAGTAGGTGGAAATAGATAATATAGGATAATTATATATCCTACCCTGATATACTAACCTATCTAACCATAATATATCTTGGTTCTATTAATAGGATAATTTTGGAGTTTTAACTTTGACTAGAATAGGAGATGTGCCAAGTGAAGTTCACATATTTTATGTGATCATTATTTTTTAATATTGTATTTTACCTTTCATTCATTACCTTTTGTTTATTTTATGATATAATGTTTTATTTTTTTTATATTTTTATACTCCTCCATATATTTTCTTAAAACCAATCATGAGTAAAATCAATAATGAACATAATGGATCTTACACTTCATCACTAGATAAAAGTGCAAAAAGCTTGTGACATCAAATAATTACCAGATGTGCCCAAAAGTGAGCATGCAATATTTAAATTGACCTATGTGCCTCAAATTAAGGAAAGTAGAAAGGGGAAATGGGTATCATAGAAAATCCATTTGGGTAATGAGTCACATAAATATGGGTATACTTGTAACTGATCATAAGGGTGTAAGGTAGTATAATGAAAGTGGCATTGATGAGTATATATAATGGATAATTATATCTAATTAAAGACCTTATTTATCCCCTATTAATCTCCCTTTTTAGGGATTTGAATGTGAATTTTATAACTTTTTTCTAATCTAAAGTAGAAAATTAATATGTTTACCTTGGTTAGTATGTGTGAGTCAATGGTGCTTGTTTTACCATTATGTTATAAAAAAATTTATGGAAAATCCATCAGTTTTGTATGTATAGATTTCATAAACCCACTATTATAAAATATTATGGTTTTGGTAAATAATAAAATGATTGAATAACACTATGGCATAGCTTATATGATCTCTAGAATCTATCAATTTGGCTTCAGTGTTTTCCAATTTAAATTTTAACCCTATTAGTATATCTATATAGTCTACTCATCTGGCCCTTGAGTCTACCAATATAAAACTCAAATCCACCAGTCTATCTCTGGAGTATATAAGTTTGGATCCAAAGTGTGTTCGTCTAGCTCTAAAGTCACTCAAGATAGACACAAAGCTTGTTGAAGGACTTTTTTGTAATGGTCCACTAATTAATACATCATGTATTATTAATCATTAACCTTATAAACCATTTTGAGTCAATTTCAAATTTATAAATAAATTTATAAAATATAATATTCTTTCTTATAGAAATTGTATTTATGGTAATGTTTTGTAAATATATCACTATGAATATTTTTAAATTTGGCTATTATATCATACATGACTACAACTAAAGATATTGTAACTAGAAATAGTTAAATATATCTACATTTAAACTTATGCATCTACTCCACCATTTCATCTTGAAATTTGGAAGGAGGTTGTAACTTACTTTCTATTTTGAAATAAATTAAATGTAGTTATCAATCTTATTAGGGATTAATTATTTTGGTCATATATTTAAAATGCATTGGAAAATATAACCAACATATCTTGGTTGATTAGTAGTTATCTAGATAGTAAGAAAGAAAAAGACATTAAGGTTAAATAAATTTTTTGAATTATTTTCTAGACTGTAAGCATTTTCTTGAGTTAATGAAGATTTGAAGTTCCAAAAATATTAAGAGTGATCTACATCCTATTATAATGAAGAGTAATATCCCACTCAACCAAATAACTATAAATATTTTGTGGTATTTTATATTTTTTAATATTTTTATTTAATATTCTACATTTTATGTTAAAAGTGTGATTTCATATAACTTACATGTGTTTGTGTGTGAATGTGTGTTTCTATTTTAAGACACTTTTTGTATTCTAAATTCCAAAATTTATTTTCTAAGCAATTACTTCAAAAAACAATTTAAATTCAACAAATATATTAATGTGTGTTTTTCCTTTATTATAAAATGTATTTAATTCTAGGCACCATTTCAATTTAGTAGATAAATTAATGTGTGTCTTCCTTTATAAACAAGTGTGTTTAATTTTATCTTCAACATTTCAATTCTACATAGAGTGTTTCCTTTCCAATTAATTATATAGATTTTAATTTAATAAAATTATAATATATATTTAAATATAAATGATCCACAAATCCCCCCAAGTATATAATTATTAGTTATTATTTTTGACACCTTGATGCTAACTATCATTGGACATCGACCCTAGTTTGACATGACATCAAAAGAGTTGAGTTGATATACATGAAGAGATTGATGACATTCATCATTTTTGGAATCATTTCTAGGGATATATTTGGTTTTAGTAGGGTGTAAATATTAAAACTAAAAATTGAGTAAGAAAAAATTCTTACATATCAAAGAAATATATAAATAGACAAAGAGATTCAAAGGGAAGATACATTCTAAATATCCTTAAAAAATAACAAGTATCAGTAAGTCACAAGAATAATGTGACATAGAATACCTTATAAGAAAATAAATTTAGATTATTGAAAAGGAACCATTTATATCCTTACCTAAACATTTGGACCATTCCTTAGAGGTAGGTGTATCCATTCAAGTAAAGTAATTAGGTTTAAAACATAGTATAAACTAGAGTTTTAAATCTCAATAAATTAGCCTTCAAGTCACTTTTGATGATTCAATGCCTCTTAGGATAAATCTCTACAATATATTTTTGGAAACCATGGGAGACAATTTGGAAAATAATCCACTAAACAAGGTTGCAGGAAGTAGAGTCAACCACCAAGTAGAACATTCACCTATCTTATCATCATGGATATAGATAAAAACATTACAACTGAGAATATATCACCATCCATATTTCCTTCTTTTAGGGGATTATCTACATAGGACCCTAGTCAATTTCTATTTGAATTTAATTCTTGTGTCAAAATCATGAATACAAATTTGATAATCACAAACTGAAATGTTTCCATTTTATACTCAAGGATTCAATGATGAGATGTTTTATGGGTTTAAAACTAGATTATATTCACATATGGGATGAAATGGAAAAATTATTCTTGGATAAATATTAAGGCTATTATATAGTAAGGGATAGGAAATAATAATTCTTCTACATTAAACAAAATGAACACGAGAATATGGAAGACTATCTTGACTGGTTCCTCTTTACACATAGAAGATGTGGGTATGATCTAAAGGAATACTTGAGAAAAATATTTTTATTAAAAGGATTGAATGATGATTTTATGGAATATTTTAATTTATTTTGAAAAAGATACACAAAAAATATGATCTCAATGATATAGTTAAACTATGTAGGAATTATTCAAGAACAAGTGTTAATGTGAAAAAAATGTAAATAAGAAAGGGATGAAATAATGTGGGATAAATCCTAGATAAATTTTCAAATATTAAAATTAACATTTTTCTACAATTAAACACCATACTATATGGATTACAATCAAAAGATAATCTCACTATTGAATACTGGATATGCATTTCCTAAAATGTAGACTAAAACATGCATTCAAAGATTTCCTTCATGACAAGACATACATGTTTGTTATTTTTGATACAAATGATAATGATACTAAAAAAATTACTCTCCTACATACTCTCAAAAATCAACTAAAACATGCTACCCAACAAATAAAAGATCTCAACTATATACATAGACATGAAAATTAGTTTTCCCACAATAAAAAAAAGAGTAATTTCATCCTAAGAGCTCATTATAACCATTGGATGATGCCATGGGATAGACAAGAACCTCTATAGGAATTGGATCCACCAAAGGGGACACCATAACCATGGATATCCTAACCTCATAAAAAAAATTGGATTACCCAATCTAATTAGCAACCAAGGGAAAAATAAAAATTCATACCCCAACAAACCTTTAATTAGAAAAGGAGGTTTCCATAATAAAAAATATTGATGCCTCCCCCTACAAATTAAATTCCACAAAATGAATATGGAACTCAACCCTAACTACCTGCAAAACTAGTAGTAAACCCAAAAAATAGACTGATAGCTCATATTTATTGTATGAAATAATAAATAACCTTAGGGGTTGGTTATATAGACTATAAAAATTTCCAATTGAGATCATGTAAGACACTGAATAACCCCTTGATTACCATAACTAAAGTACATAATGAAAAACTAGATCTACCTATTGAGATAATTAAATAAAAATAAAATGAGCAAAAATAAACACCTAATGAGAAAAAGGAAAGACCTCAAGAAACTAGTATTTTTGTTCCAACCATTACTTTTCTAAAATGACTCCAGGAGGTTGGAAACACAAGTGAATCTAATTTAATAAAAGGATTGATAAAAATGAATATTGAAATACCATTGTTGCTATCCATGAGATAAATTACAAAACTAAATAAAGTCATCAGAGGATTATGTATAAAAACTCCAAGATGAAGAAGGCATAACCTAAAAATATACATGTGGATGGTAAAATTTTTGATTTATTATCAAAGAAATAACTTCTACCAAATTATGGAGACCCTAAAATTTTAGTCGTCACTGTGAATATAGGAAGAAAATAAATACCCAATGTATTAGTGTACTTTAAAACTACCATCGACGTAATTAAAATATAAAATTTTAAAAAATTTATCTTATAGGGGTATAACCTACTTATACCATCCTAAAAATGGTAGATCAGTCCATTACCAAGCTAGAAGAAACCATAGATGACATCTCTATAATAGTGGAATCATGGGAATACCTTCTAAATATCATGATAATCCAGCCTAAGAATTAAAAAATAGGATATCCATTGATATTAGGAAGACCATATATGGTTATATTATTATCCTTTATATACTATAGGTCAGGATACATGACCATTTCAAAATGGGTAAAATCAAAACAAATTTCTTTGTACCCAGCTACCAAGTCATCTCTAGACTCTTTAGATCACATATGGGTATATAGACTATAAAAAAATAGTAATAACTTGTTTCTCATTAGCCATGGTAGTGGTTATAAACCATGTAAATGAGATAGAGAAATAAATAATAATAAGTACTAAAGATCCCAATATAGCTTTAGAGTCCACTAGTTTCGATTTGAAGTCTACCATCCTAGCTCCATAGTCCACTAGTCTAGCTCTAGAGTTCACTAGTTTGACTCTAGAGTCTACCAATATCACTTTGGAATATAATAAATCATCTTATTAATGTCACCCAATAAAATCAAAACCCACTCCTAATGAAAGGTAAATTCACACACTCTTACAACAAGGCATTGTTAAGTGGTCACAAGATAGTCATGATACCTTTTTTATAGCCTTATAGTTCCCATTAGTAGGGCTAATTTCAAAATGTGATTATTTTTTAAAATATATAACAACCTTCCATATGATCCTACCACATCTATGTCCTTTATACTTTTTGATGATAAAATATAGGTACGTCAATTCCATTTATCTTTAAACTAAGGAAATAACTATTCCACTAATAAAAATGTTAAAGTATAAATGGTTAGTTAAACAATGAGAAAGAGAACAAGGTATTTAATATATTAAGGAACCATACAAAATCCTTTGTATGGGAATAAAATTACATGAATAAAATTCATCCAAGCATATGCACCCATCACATATACAATGAAATCACTAAACTAATTAAAAAATCATAAAGGAGAATCAACCCAACATTAAGAGACATGGTTAAAATAGAGATAGAAAACTATTATTGAAGGGATTAATTTACCCAATATTAAATATTAAATGAGTCATGAAACTTTTTATAATATGAAATAAAAATGGAAAGTGGATAATATGAATCAATTATATAGAGATTAATAAGGCCACCATAAAAGACTATTTCCTTTGCCCTTCATAGACCAAGTTTTGGATAACTTGGCTAGAAATAATTATTTATCATTATTAGATGGGTTTAGTGGGTATAATAAGATAAAAATAGTTATATAATGTCAAGATAAAACAGATTTTTCATTTCCTTGGGGAACATTTACATATAAGGTGTCATCTTTTGGTCTATGTAATGCACCATCTAGCTTTCAAAGGGAAATAATAGATATTTGTGATGATTAAAAAAATAACTATTTATAAGTATATATAGATGATATTTTAGTGCATGGTAATTATTTTTATGAAACATTAAATAATTTAGATATATTACTTACTAGGTGTGAACATCATCAATTGTCCTTTAGCCATGATGAATGTTTGATGATGTAGATCAAATGATTGTCCTATGTCATCACATCTCAATCCAAGGATTAAGATTTGATCCTAAAAATATTAAAGTCATCTCTAAATTTCCTACACCTAAAAATTAAATTGATATCAAAAAAAATCTAGGACATGTAGGATAGAATAGACATTTTATAAAAAAAAATATTAATATTGTTGTACCTATGTTTTCTTTACTTACTACGGATAGTGATTTTTTGTGGATTGAAAAGTGTCAATATGTTTTTGAGTCAATAAAATAAAAAATAATCTCTACTCTAATTATGAGATGTCCTAATTGGGAGTAGTCTTTACTGATGTAGACACCTAAAACTAGCCACAACTAGCCTTGAAGAAGACTTTACACTAATTCCTACCAACCATTAGAAATTAAGCCTAAGAATCACTAAACATACCAAATTTGTTTGTGTATAATTTTTTAAAGATGGGAATAATATTGTGGCATCCCTAATTGGGGTATCCTATAATAACCTGTCACACGTTTATCCCTAATTACCTTACAAAATCACAACAGTCAATTTAGCTGATGGACCTATTAATTAGGGCACATGAACAGATATCAAATATTGAAAGATCTAAATAGATAATCAGAGTTAATTAACAAGTTAAACTAAATTAAATTCCTATTTTAATTATCCATGTGAAATTAATGAATATCTAAAAAAGGAAATTTAAAAATTTACTAACAATATCCTAGCCTATCATCATTGCCTTTATAAGTTGTCAATATATTTAAAAATATCCTAAAATATCTCATTTTTTGGAGCCATGCCTAGTAATTGAAAATCATGATTACTTAGGTTTGAGCGCATTCTAATCCTTAACTTCACCCTAACTCACCTTGGGTGATAGTTAAATCTTTATGCTATAAATATAATGCCATGCCTCTTCATTTTTATGTTCTCATAAGCCAAAGTTATAATGCAAATTTGGAGAGAGACAAGCCATTTTATTTAGTGTTATAATTCCAAAATCTTGAGGTAAGCAATAATAATCCATATCAAATCCAATTATGCTAAGGAGAGAAGGAGACAACAAGCTTCATTTGCTAAAGACTTTTTGATTCTCAAGTTAATCAAGCCACTCAACAAAGCATTTGGAGTTCCCAAGGAAGGTAAAGGATTTTGTGTCTTTTATGTTTTAGTTGTGCTTTGATTTGTCTTTTGTTACTAAGATCCCCCTAATATCTAGGATTGGAGTGTAAGTGTTAGTGTGTTTTTAGTTGAGTTTTCTTACTTAAACTAACATATTACTAACCTCCCTTCTTATACTCCTATGATCATAAATGGCACACCCAATGGGATATAAATTATCCCATACAACAAATAATATTAATATGTAGATGTTAGTTTTGATATTAAATGCCTAAGAATCTTTAAAATTCAAATTTTAACATTATTTTTCACGTATTCTATTTTTTGAGGACACATAGTTTACACAAAGACCAACATTAGTTCTAATATAGTTAATGTTGATCCTACCAAAATCAACATGGATCCACTCAGGACTGACATTGACCCCTGTGTGAAGAACAAGGCATGGTAAAAACATGATTTCATGAGTTTTTATTAATTTATCTAATTTTATTTTGTGTTTGAAGATTTTTAATATCATTTATCTCACCTTTTGATTGTAACATATGGTTTTATTCACCAATTCTAAAATCATTGGATAATTTTAGAAAAATACACTATATTGTTAATTTTCTATGTTTTTGCAGGATTGACATTGATCCCTATTGACCAACAATGATTGTCCATCTACCGACCAATGTGACAATAAAATAGAGAAACACAAGAGCTTATTTCAAAATCTTATTTTATAATTCATATTTAGGCTTTAAATAAAGTAAAATACCTCTAAAAATTGTAAGACCTAAGCTAGAAAAAGACAAAAATTTGGAAGTGGTTAAGCCTTGAAAATTTTGTTAAGTGCTTAAAAGGAATTTAGTGGTTTTATGATTAGTTTTTAATGAATTTTTTTGCATATTTTAAACTAAGGCCAAGGGCCCAAATTTCATAAACATTTCACTTTGGTGAAATAAAATAAATGTCCACACTTAAATTACATACTACTAAGAGTGTTTTATTTTATGCTTTATCTTTCAAAGTTGTTTATTTTCTCAAAATGATGGATGCTTGTATATTCTCCCCCTGTCCCCTTTAGGGAACTCAGGTGACCAGAAGTGATCTTTGTTTGACTTAATTATTTTTAGTCCAAAAATAATGAAAATAAAATTGTTAAGGCCCTTCACAAATCCATATGAATTGCGTAACCTAAATGACTCCTTAAATTATTTTCACTTTGTATTTCATTTATATGCAATTTGGCTTGTGAGAGAGAGTTCATAGCCTCCTCATAGGTTCTATAGGGAAGTGTTGTACCAAGAATTCATTTCTTAGCATCATTTCAACCCAACTACATGGTGGGTCATATAAATTAAGGTACAATTATTAGGACATTTGTTTGAGTAATTACACAAACTCCATTAGTAAGATACAACCTCGGATCATAAGGGCAACTCAGACATCTCACTATCTTGAGCAAGTGACAAATGTAGTGGTTGTGAAAAGGACAAGACCTTTTCACAACTAGATAGTTGATGTGGATCCAAATCATGTGAGAATCTCTTGTGCTATCCATAGTTAGGACCATCTAGAAGCATATAAAAAATTAGTTTTAGAATAACCCCACTTGTCATGAACATACTATTGATGCATGATGAGTAACTTGAAGTTCCATGTCATTGTACAATATCTCGAGAGAAGTGGTGTTAAAAATATAATTATTCATTAACTTTTATTTTTAAAATAACACTTAAAATCCTCGTAATAATATGTATATATACAAAATTTGAGAGCACTATGCAACCTTGTAAGTTTTAGGATCAAGGACATTACATTTAGGTGTTTTATGTCATTTTATCCTTTATTGCATGGTTTTTTATTCTAAACCATCTATCGGTTTATTATATCATATTAAAGAGATTTTTTTTGTACACATTACTCCATTTTTTAACGAGGAATTACACCATCCATTTGACACCATAATTTTGCCTTAATCTATTGATAAAATCTTTATGTGTGTGTCACTTGATTGAAAATGGCAATGCTACACTACCCAATCCATTTGAAGTTTTGTGCTTTGGAGTCTTAAAAAAAACCATTGATTAAATATTTATATCATGATAAAGTCATTACACTGATTAAATCATTTTATAGACTTGTTTTGCCTTGTGTCTTTAGTGTGTCTTTTGGATCTTTACCTAGTGCAGTTATGCTATTTAATTTTGTATAGCTTGTTGTTTGTTCAAAGAAGCCTAGTTTTCCTAAAGATGATTTTTTAATTAATCTTGATAGTTTCAAATCTAGACATTTATTGATATATATTTATGCCTTGTGTAATTTGGGCATAGACATCAGTATTTATCTTTTTGGTTGTGTAACTTAGGTTAATTTTTTACCAACTTGAAGACTATTGTTTGTGCCTTTATTTCAAAAAAATAGCCTATCTTCCTCATGCCTTTTCTTTCGTGCCTTATACCAATTGACCTAGTTCATGTCTAAAGTCAAATGCCTCATTTATACCAAAGTGTGTTAGATTTTTTATATTTAATCTCACATTGTTTTTAAAGTCCATCTTTTGTGTTTATTTTGCCAAAAGTCCTATCACATGCCTTTTTTAAGCCTAGATTTTTTGCCACATTTGGCCAATTGACCTATCAACTTTTGTTTTCCTAAATTAGACTTATTTAGAACCCTTTAAACCTAGAGTTTGGCATTTTTTCTTTATTTTCATCCACTTGGCCTTTTTATCTGAGACATTTAATGTTATACATTTGACATTAGGATGTTTTATACCAAGTTTTATCATAAACCATTTTGAAGTGTATTTTATTTATACATAGATGAATGAGCTAAACATAGTGGATAATATGTAAGTATCATCCAATCCAAAACAAAGTGGTTTAAATGCATAAAAAACTAGTCCACAACAAAATGTGCCTCTAGTTAGCACCACAAGTGATTTACAAATGTAGGGGGTAGGAACTTCAACCTCCTAACCAAAAATATATACTTCATTAAGCACTCAACTACAAGGTTTAAGTATTCAAGCAATAACCAGTGCCATGCCTAAATAAAATGTGATAAATGTTACTCCACTATAATAGGTGATGACTAAAACTCCATAATAATAAACACAATCCAGCATACTAATGTAGTAAAGGTAAAAAAAATTCCTCCTTAACAAGGGGAAATAAATCTTCCACCTTACTAGGTAGTGACAAACATCCCTCTGTAGTCATAGACCAACATACCATTACATTCATAAATTATTTTTAATCAATAAACTACATCTATTTGTTAGCAAAAAATACCAAACACTCTAAAAACATCTACTTCAAAATATGGGTTCACAAAACCAAGAGGTTCTACTATTTCACAAGTGCTAATTACGAAATAATTACCTTTTGTTCCAAATGTGCCACAAATCCAATGAGAGGGTCTTAGTTTATAAGTTCCCCTTATTTAATCAAATTTGACTAGTTGGCAAAAAATCCCTATTCAACCATAGCAGGTATAATACATGACCTAGATCCATATCCTTCCATCTCAGCCATAGTTTCCTCAAAACTAGGCATATATACCAAATCCTAATTAGAATATTGCATTGTAACATGTGTAATTTCAACAATCACACCCTAATACATGTATGCATATTCCTAGTTAATTACTTAATCAAACCAACATTCCACAATAAACTATGATTCCATTATACCCTGATCAAAGTAAACCACTTCTAACCTCCCAACCTCTACCTCAAGTTAGTTTTCCATTTAGTTTCCTATTACAACAACTATAACAAATGAAGATTTCAATTTCCACCATCAAAGCTGGAAAATAAACCAAAAATTTTAAGTTTGATGACATGTGTTACTACCCATTCAACATGGAGTATCTGTGAATATCATTTCATCTAGAGTATAAACCACTAAAATTTATTAAATACAAGGGTAAATGAGACCCTAAGGTCCATTTAATATACTTATTTATTACTTATCAAATAATGGCCTAAAATGACATCTAACTCCTACTATTATTTCCAAGGAGTCTATCAAGATAAGCTTTAGAGTGGTTCCTAAAATTGGTTCAAAACTCGGTATCTAATTTTAAAAATCTTTCAAACAAGTTTTTGAAATACTATACAATATCAACCATGAGATTTCATTGGTAGATTTGACACAATCCAAACAAAAGGTCGACAAAAGTTTTGCAAGCTATCTATAATGATGGAGAGCACTTGCCAATTGGTTCACCCATCACTTACTAGATAATCAATTAGTTTTGTTTACCAAGAATTTACATAATGAGATATCTTATCATTTAAAGCTACAATGCACACACATTTGTAAATAAATCCTTGACAAAGGTTTGTTGATCTAAAATGCCATTAATAACAAAGGGATCATCAAGATAACCTCATCAAATTAAAAACAAAATCAAAATAAAACAACAACCAAAATAAAAATCATAACCAAGTCCAACCCCAAGTGTCAAAACCAACTTAGGATAATAATTAAGAAAAGTCCAAACCATTTAATTACAATAAAAATGTTGTTAGAAATGGAGTGGCCAAGTCACAACATGTATAAATGGTGAAAAAACTATCTACTCAACCTATACCACATAAAAAAATTACTCCTAACCAATAATTTCTTCAACAAGTACAACCTAGACTAGTGCAATAAATGCAACATCCTTTGCCTTTGAAAACTCTTTCTCCTCTAAGGATAATTGTGCATACTCATTGAGTCTTTAGTGACTTTGGAGAACCCATTAAAGCCATGTTTTTCAATCTAACCCCTACTAATCTGATTACTTAGCCTATTCTAAATGACTATCTTGAGGATAATACTTATCCATATTCATATAGAAAAAATGAATTCTATGAATAACATCAAGTTAATGAACATAATCTACACCATTTCATGTAAATCAAACATCATATTTAGAACATGTTGGAAAATGGGGAGATAACATTAGATAATAGAGATTTTACATCCAACCAAAATATTGGTATTTATCAAAACCCATTTTCAAAACATAAAAACTAACATAAATAAAAACAAAGGCTAGAACAACAATAGTAGCAATATCAACAACTAAGACAACAACAAAATCTGTAGCATAACTAACATCAACCAAATGGATGGAACCTAGGCCAAAATAATATTAATAACTAACATACTTACCATTTATATTCACATTAATACAATAAATTTATGTGACATAATGTGGGTGGTTTCATTTCTACCATCTCCATTAATCTAATACCAAGTATTATCCAAATACGACCATTGTTAATCAATCCCAACCAACCAATCCATGCCAATGATCCTTCTTTAACCTAGGACCACATATATGCATACCAAAAAGCAAGGATTACTAATTTCACACCTTATACTGATAACTCATAATTAACCCATGACCACATAAAAGTACACTAACAACTAAGACTTATCCTATCTAGTCCCCCTCCACCATCAATTGCTAGTGATAATAGTCCTATATCTAATCCTGATTGTGTGATCACAACATGATAACCAAATATTACCATACTAGGCCCACATCCATCTACCACTACATCCATCCAACACACCATTATGGATAAGAAAAATCCATTTACCATTGTGTAGGACAAGACATTTGATATTTTGGAACAACTATAATAGACACCTACACAAATTTGCATCTTGGATTTGTTATTTATGCCAACCTTCTAAAAGAAGGTATTGACATAGTTCCTCAGCCAATCTCAAGTTCCCAATGACATATCCCAAAAAAAATTGAAGATTTCATTAGATATTTATCCCTAAGCCAACAATTGACCTTTGACCAGAGTGATATGCCTTCTTTTTTCCCTCTACATAACAATCCATTATACATCAAAGTTGTCATAACATGGCATAATGTGAAATGTGTCCTCATAGACAATGGATTAATCCTAAATATTGTGTCTCTAAAACTCATAAATCTCCTCAAAGATGTGATAACTAATATCTAGCCATAAATGATCACAATCAAGGCATATGATAATGAAGAGTGAGAATCATAAGGCACTATTAACTTTCTAGTTTTTATTGGGCCCTTGACCCATGATGCATTATGCCATGTGTTAGACCTATATTTTTCATATAATTTATTCTTGGGTAGACCATGGATACATGGAATTCATGTAATCCCTTCAATATTTCACTAGCGTATCAAGTTATCTCATTCCTATATGGAGGCCACCATCCATGGGGATTTATAGCTCTATGAACATTGTAAACATTTAAAGGTTAGGTATGAAAGTTATAACTACATTTTGGCTTAAATCTATTTCATAATAAAGACAAGGGGAAATAAATACTTGTTGATTAAATAGAATCCAATTGCATAGACCCTGATATCCTTGATTCACTTTCCCATATGCCACCTCCTAAAATGTCTAATCATTACACCATCTTAGATAATCGCCCAAGAGGATATTTGATCCATGATAAATTTCACATTACCAAGATTCCGTAGAACCCCAAGTCTTATGGAGGACCTAAATCCAAGCCACCTTGTATGGAATGTAAATGAAAGGGAAAAGGCAAAGTGCATAGTCTAGTTCCTATCATTTTCACATCAACCACTGGTCAAAAATATGACTCACTCAAAGATGATGAATCCTAGTTGTATATTGACAAATTGGCTTATTTTTATAAACATTCCATATATCTTATTCCTAACAAGATCATGTAAAATCATGCCTATCAAGGAAGAGGTCTCAAGACAAATCAATAAGGAACATTTGAGCCAATGTCTAACACTTAGTATAAAGGAACCTATGGTATCAAATTTAAACTACCTAAGAGTGACCCAACACATCTTATGTATGTTTTAACACCTATGACTAGTGATGATGATGTTGATAGTGAATTAAAGTTTGATCATAGCCCTTATGAATACCTTTCCAATACCATTATGTTTGACACCAATGCCATTTATACCCTTAGACTAGTCATTCATAATAATCCACTTCTTCTTTATCATACTCAACTTATAGACTGGGACCAACAATAATCCATAGTGCATATTGATGAGTTTGATAATGATGAGGCCTTATACAATTTTCTATTCCTAAGAGACAATGTTCCATTGGGAGAACCAAAAATAAGGGTTCTCAATCATGCTATATCCTACATCCTATTTTGAAGATTGGGTGGACACACTTAGCCATAAATAAATGAATAAAACATTGATGTCCGAAAGTGAAAACCTATTTGAGGCACTTTTGGACTAGGTTAATAGTAAATATAAAGGCCAATATTTTATTTAAAATCTATTTTAGGCACCATTAGATGGTGGTGTTCAACCTTCCTCAAACATATCTCAGGAGACTACCAATGATGAACATGCCTATGTGTCTGATTTCAATTCTAAAGAATAACAAGATTTTGATCAAATCATCCAAGATTTTACAAAAGCATCTGTTACATGACCATCCCTACCATTGGGAGATTCTAGTTCCTCATACCTTAGAGAACTTGAACAGCCAATCCAAATAGAAACTCTATCATTGTAGGCCAATTTAAATATTTTCCAACCATTTTGGATAATGGTTTAACTATTCTTGTGTAGGATACTACATAAGTCAACATCAGGACTCTAGATGACCTAAAATGGATCAAATTATGTGCATCTCTCACTAAGGAGGAATGTGAAGTCCTTACATCCATTTTGAGGGAATTTTTTGATATCTTTACTTTGGCTTATTTAGACATGATAGGTTTAGACCCAACTTAGTTATACACCATCTTGTGGTACATCCTAATGCCAAACTAAAGAAACAAAAATTGTGAAATATGTATCCTTGCATTATTGTATTAAAAAAGAAATATTTGTGAAAAATATTATAAGTGAGATGTATTCGATTGATTGATTACTTAGAGGGGATATTGAATGTTATGATAGTTAGCAAGAAGATAGAATAAATTAGAATATACACTAATTTTGGAGACATAAACAAGGCCTTCACCAAGGATGATTTTTATCTACCAAACATTTACATGATTGTTAATGTTACAGCTAGGTATGAAATGATTTCACTGATGGATAGATTTTTAGGATACAACTAGATCTAGATTGTGCTAGAAGACCAACATAAAATAATGTTCACCACTCTATGGGGAACCTTATATTATTAGGTTATGCCATTTGGTCTCAAAAATGTTGGGGTCACATACCAAATACCCATGACCATCATATTTCATGATATGATTCATGACATTATTGAAGACTACATTGATAACATACTGGGAAAGAAAAGACTAAGGTTAATCATCTAGCAGCATTACAAAGAATATTTGAGAGACTACAATAATACAAAGTCTAACTCAATCCTAAGAAGTGTGTTTTTGGAGTTAATTTAGAAAAATTGGCTAGTTTCATTATGTCTTAAAAGGGAATTGAAGTCAATCCATCTAAAGTATTAACCATTATCGAGATGCCACCACCATCTAATTTGAAGAAGCTCTCTAGTTTGCAAGGCGAGATCTAGTCTATCAAATTATTCATATCCCAATTGGCCAAAAAATTCCATCTTTTTACACACTTATTGCAGAAAGGTGTTATGTTTCATTAGGATGATGAATTCTAGAAAGATTTTTAACACCTCAAGGATTATCTTGCCAATTCATATGTCTTTTTGCCTCCTATGATAGGAATGTCAATCTTATTGTATTTATCTACCACAAATAAATCCCTAGGGGCACTTCTAGCTCATTATGATGATAATGGAAAAGAACATGTCATGTACTATTTAAGTTATACACTAGTCACATATTAGCATAATTATATGCCCATTGAAAAAGACTATTTATCTATGGTCCTTGTAGCTCAAAAATTAAAACATTACATGTTAGAAAACAAGACCATAGTTATTTCAAAAGTAAATCTACTTATGTATCTACTATCTAAAATATATTTACATTGGTTGCATAGCTAAATGATCATGCTTCTAAGCAAGTTTGAGATAAAATATGTTAAATAGAAATCCATCAAGGAACAAGTTTTTGCAGATCATCTTGTTAAAGTTCCACTTTTAGATATAAAACCTCTAACATTATAATTCCTAGATGAGTCCATTATGACAATCATTTAAACACCTCTTGAGGAGTAACACTAAAAGCTATATTTTAATGGATCATTCATAACATATGGATTTGGGGTAGGCCTTTTATTTATTACACCATATGGGGATCTAATCCCTGAATAATTTTAGATTATATTTACTTATACTAACAACATCACTGAATATGAATCAGTTTTTTTGGGACTTCATTATGAAGTACAATGATATATTTACCATATTAAGGTTTATGGTTATTCTTAGTTAATCATTAATCAAGTTATAAACCATTTTTAGACCTAGGATGACAAGCTAGTACCATATAAGGCCATGGTTAACACTCTAAAATATCATATTAATGATGTATAATTTGAACATATACCAAGGGCCAGTAATAGAATAGAAGATATCATGGACACAATTGGATATTTGATCCATCATATATACACAGAAAAAGAATACCAATTCCTCATTAAAAATATACTATCACCAACTCATGAGCCTTCAATCATTGTAATGATCTATGATATTGGTTTTCCCATATCTATATGGTATTTAGACCTTTAAAACTACCTATATGACCAAATAATGTCACCGGACTTATCCCATAAACAATCCAAGGCCTTATTTTCCATGTATATATTACACTTTACTCGGGCCAACCCTTTACCATCACAACTTTGATAGAACTCTACTTTTTTGCTTAAATTCAACAAAATCAACATTAAAATTATAAGAAGTTCATTAAAGAGTATGTGAAGTCCAAACTAATGGGGCCATCCTATCCAAAAATCTCTTATGTACTAGGTATTATTAGCCAACTATGGATGTATATGCAGTTATGTATGTCAAAAAGTATGATAAATGTTAAAGCCATACCAATCTAATTCATTCCCTAGCCAAAACACTAAAACCAATACTTACACCATGGCCATTATCCACATGGGGCCTTGATCTTATTAGGAAGATAAACCCTACCTCATTTGATTTCCATTGATATATCTTTACCACTAATGAATATTTCACTATGTGGGTTGAAGCTATACCACTCACGTGACTAGAAATCAAATTTCCAAATTCATATTTAACCATCTCATTTACCACTATGGTATACAATTTAGAATTATATATGATAATGGAATATTATTCAAGAACAAGGATGTTAAGTCACTATGTGTTAAGTATAAAATTACTCAACATTTTTATATAGAATATTACCCACAAGGTAATATCCAAGCAAAAGTATTTAATAAAACCATTGTCAACATCCTTTAAAAGATTTTAAATGATGTTGGTCATGATTGAAACCTCTAAATATTCCATTTCCTATGGGCATACTGCACCAATTATCTTACTCCCATAGGAACCACTCCATATTCACTTGATAATAACACTAAAACCATTCTTCCCATTGAGTTTGAGTTACCTTATTTGTGCATCTCTTTGAATCATGTTTTGGATGATGAAGATTATCGATTAGTTCACCTACAAGATCTAGAGTTATTTGATTATAAATACATGGCTACATTTAATAACCATTCAATCATACCAAAATTGACTATATGGACACTATAATCAATAGGTCAAACATAGAGAATTTGAACTTGGTGATCTTGTACTTAAATAAAACTAATAGAATAGCATGGTCAAGAAGAAACACAAGAGAAACTTCAAACCCAATTGGATTGGCACTTTCATCATTATTGTAAACTATGGTGCTAGAAAATATAGGATCGCTACACCATATGGGGGTGTATTTGATGATCCAATGAACATTATACATCTCAAGCATTTCTTCACTTAAGATATTTGAAGCATTGTATATGAGGTTTATTTCTATTTTACCATAATATAGACATTATTATTTGTACTATACCATTTTACCATATCATTTTATTATATGCATTTCCTATCCTATCGACCAAAGTTATTTATAAACTCCCTACCCAACCCTTTGACTTTTGGTTTCATTCCATAAATTACATGATGACTTTTAACATGAAGATTCAAATAAAGCTTCAGTAGTTGATTCCATATTCTAGATAGAGGCCATATTTTGGACCATTATGATAGTGGTTTGGTAGTTTCATCCTTCATTTCTTATTCTATTTTATACCAAGTGTTCCTGATTATAACCACCTATGGGTATATCAATGTCTCACTGTTATGCTACTACTTATAAATGCCTATGGGAAAATTAATATCATTAACCTATATCAGTATTTACTAATTATAACTTAATATAGGAAAATTAGGAATAACATTATTTATCATTCCTTGAAGTACCACCTTGTCATTCCTATATCATCCTATGCCATTTGCAAACTTTACATGTTTTGTTTTAATTGGCTACTACCTAGTTAGATTAGTCCATTGTAAGGCATAATTATAGTGACTTGAGGTCCCATCCTAGTAATATATATGTAGTGATACATGTTTATTGAGGTTATCTCATTCACCCTTTTCCCATGCTCTCTCCATTTTGTGAGCAATCTTACATTTGCATTCTCTTTCTATTTTATGAGTTAATACATTTAGTATCTCATAATTCTCTATCAAGTTGATATTCTTAAAAAATATCAAATGCATTTGTAAAATTATTTATAAAAATCCTAAACATTGACCACTTCTTTTCCTTAAGGATTCTAGGATTCTTAGATATTTCACAAGAAACCACTTTTCATTTAGTTTTCCCCATCTTTACTAGCCTAAAATCTCATGCTCTTGTTTTTCTATGAGTTCATTCCCAATTTCCTCTATAACACAACCATGTTTTATTCTCCTCATTTTATTCTATCCCATTTCCTAGGAGAACCACATTTGGCCTAAAGTTTTTATTGGAATTACATCTAAGGAACTATGTAGGTAGTGTCCACTTGCCTAGTGCGTCTAGAGATAGCTTGGCCACCCTCTTCCTTTTCTTGTGTTCCCTTATTTTGTTTATTTTATTGTCTCCTATGGCCTAGGGGAAATTTCATTGTCTTGTTTGTTCTTTGTTTGTGATAAAATTGTATTTAAGCATTGTTTGTTTGTGTTTCATTTTATTCTCTTTATTTTGTTTTATTATTTATTTTTTTGGTGTTTTTTTTCTTGTTTTCCTCTTTGTTTTCTTTCATGTTGTTACTTGATTCAATATATGTGCATTAATTAGGTGATTCCTTGCACATTATTCTTGAATCTATCCATATTCAGACATCAACATTGTCATCATGGTTTTTATAATTGGTACATTATTTTCAATTGATTTTTGGATCACATGTTAGTCCTTATACATGTTTAGGCCTAGTTATCATGGTGTTATATCATGATGCCTACCATCACATGCTATAATAAAAATTAGCCTAGGAATTCTACACATCAATAAGGTCATGATAATCCTTGGCACTTGGAAAATTCCTAGTGTAATACAAATCATTCCCACATATAGAAATAATTAAATCATGAAATAACTCTAATCCTTGCTATTTAGGATGTGCATCTCCATAATAACAGGTTTTCCAAATTCATCTTTCTCTTTTATACCTACTTACTATTACTCTATGAGTATGGATTCAATATGTAAGCCCCATTATCTAATTTTCCATCATAGTTGGCACTATCAAGATACCAATGATTATAACCACCTCTATTCAAATCATTATATACCATACCACTTGTGATGCCAATGATTATAACTACCTCTGGGCAAATCATTTTGTATTATCCCACCTATAGAGCCAATTCTTATAACCATCCATGGAAAATCATTGTTTTCCATTTCATGGTTATAACCACCTTTGGGAAAATCATTTTCTTGTTACCCTGATCCGTTTTAGATGATTATAAATACCTTTGGTCAAATCATCACCTTTTTTACCCCACCTATGCCAATGATTATAACCACCTATGGGTAAATCATCCTATTTATCTTCACAATTGGGGAAAATACATATGCCACTGATTATAACCACCTCTAGGTAAATTAAGATTTTTCACCCCATTTTATCTTTGTGGTTTCATCATTTCCCCCTTTTTATGGACTAATTGTTTACCCCTTTTAACTACCACTTCTTTAAGGGGGAACCTATAGTTCATCTATTACCATTGAATTCATATGAATGCATGACCTTTTCATTCTTTGAAAATACATCATTTTTCCTATAGCTTAAAATGCCTTCCAAAATAGGGGAAAACTATAGACACCTAAAACTAGCCATAATTGGCCTTCAAGTAGACATCAAGCTGATTCTTACCAACCATTGGAAATTAATCCTAAGAATCAATAAACATCCAAAATTTGCTTATGTAGTATTTATCAAAGCTTATAATCATGTTGAGGCATCCTTAATTAGGGTATCCTATTATAGATTCATTCCTATCACTTTGCAACATCATAATAGTCAATTTTTCCTATGGACCTATTGAGTAGGGCACATGAACAAATATCAAATCCTAAAAGAGATAAATGTATAATAAGAAATAATTAAAAATCTAAACCAATTTAAATACCTTATTTAATTATAATGTGAAATTAATATCTAAAGAATGAAATTCAAAATTGATTAGGAATATCTTAGCCTTTCATCATTGCCTTTATGAGTTGTCTAGTTGTTTGAAAATATCCTAAAATATATCATTTTGGAGATCCATGCCTAATAATTGTAAATAATGATGACTTGAAAACTATTAACTCTAATAGGGTTATATTTGACTCACCTAGGTTAGGTTTGGACCCATTCCAATCCTTAACTCCACCCTAACTCACCTTGGGTGAGAGTTAAATACTTAGGCTATAAATACAATGGCATGCCTCTTTATTTTTAAGTTATCATAATCCAAAGTTATAATTCAAACTTGGAGAGAGACAAACCATTTTATTTAGTGTTATAATGCCAAAATTACTTTGCATGTAGTGATATAATGCTGAAATCTTGAGCAAATCAATTACAGGCCATATCAAATTCAATGGTTCCAAGGAGAGAAGGGGATAACAAGATTAATTTTCTAAAGAATCTTTGATTCACAATCCAAGAAAACCACTCAACAAAGCATTAGGACCTCCCAAATAAGGTAAAGGTTTTTGTTTATTTTATGTTTTAGTTGTGCTTTCATTTGTCTTTTGTTACTAACCTCTCCCTATGTTCTAGGATTGGAGTGTAATTGTTGGTGTTTTTTTATTTGATATTTCTTACTTAAACTAACACATTACTAGTCTTCATTATTGGATTCCTATGATCACACCTCATATATAAAAATTCTTCTAACAATGTTATGGGAACAATATTTGGACAAAATGACAAGGAAAGAAAGATGTATGCCACTTATTATATTATAAAAAATCTAACTGCCACTCATAGAACTTAAACCACTACTAAAAATGAATTATTAGTTGTGATATATGCCATGAACAAGTTATATGACTACAAAAGTGGATATAACTATTTTGTTTACATAAACCATTCAACCATAAGATACTTAATGAATAAACTAGTGGTAAGTTGTAGGGTCATTAGATGGCTAGTCCTATTTCAATAATTTGACATTATAATTATTGATAAGCAATGAAAATTTAATGTGTTTTCTGATATTATATCAAGTATGAATGTTTTAAGTGAAGATGAACCAGTCGAAGATAACTTTCAAATGAGTAGTTTTTCATAGTTTTAACACACTCACCATGTTTTTTTGATATATAAAACTACATTGCCACATGAAAACTTCCTTGTTATTTTAATAATAAATAAATAAAATATTTGGTTAGGAATAGTTCTCATGTTAAATGTGTTAATGGTGTTTTTTTTAAATATGGACCTATTTCAATACTTCATAGGTGTGTAAGAGAGGATGGAATATATGACATTATAATATCTTACCATGATGAACTAGGAAGAGGACACCATTTAGCCAAAAGGACTATTCATGAGATCCTTGGGTCTAGATACTAGTATCCTTCACTTCATAAAAATGTGAAAAAATATGTATGGTAGTGTGATCCTTGCCAAAGTTTGGGGAAACATACCCTTGATAATGAAATGCCTCTCCATTCTCAAGTGGTTCTAGGACTTTTTTGAGAAATTGGGGTTGGATTTATTTGGTCTCATTGATGCACCATCCTAGAGAAATTAACTCCTTATATGCACAGATCATGTCACTAAATGGGTAGAAGTACAAGCTCTACCCTTTGTAAAGGAAGAAAAATTTGTTGACATTTTGTACTGCATGATCATAAATTTTTTTGGAGCATTGAGATACATAATATATAATCAATATCCTCAATTCATATCTAATATTATTAAATCCTTCATAGAACACTATTATATCACCCTTTATAAATAATCACCATATCACCCACAAGCTAATGGTCAAGTTGAGGTCACTAATAGGGAGCTAGAGAACATCTTGACCAATATAGTCAAAATGATTATAAAAAATCAAGAAATAAAGTTAATTAAATTAGTACGATCTTATAAGACAACATTCCCATCAGTTTATCACCATACCAGATTATGTTTATAAGAAACCCTTTCTTCCAAATGAGTTTAAAGTATAAACCTTGATAACAACTAAAAAATTGGTCATAGATTTGGATAAATCACAAAGAGATATGATTATTCAAATCAATGAACTTGATAGTATGAGGTTAGAGTATTTACAACAAACTAAGCTTCTATATATTAGAGGAAATAAGGGCATGACACTCACATAAAATAATGGAAATTGAAAGAATGAGATTGGGATTTACTATATCATTCAAAGCACCAACATTTTAATGGAAATCTTAGTACTAGATGGTTGGGACCCTATGAAGTAGAAAATATCATTAACAATGGATTAGTTCAAACTCCACCAATTGATGGGAATAAAATAACACTCTTAGTCAATGAACATAGGATAACACTTTATCATAAACCTTCAAACAAAGAGGTATTATTCAATCAAATTTAGTCTCAAGATGAATTTGGCTTCATGGGATAACCTTGTTCTTCTATTATAGTCAAAGAATGAAATTCAAATGCTTAATAAAAGAAGAGGAATGAGAACTAGTAAATGACAGTAATTCTCCCCAAAAATTATAAAAATAAAAAAATAATATAAAAATATAAAAAATATGATTAAAATTTGAAAACCAAAAATGGAAACTTTTCAATAAACAAAGTAATAAAATCCATGCTTATGTATGTTGTTTATACTCTTTCAACTCAGTGATGTGGTCTTTTTCACAATATAAGTGGCATCATAAGTGGACAGAGACAAAATCACCACCGATTTGAGATATTTTTAACTTTATTTTTCAATGTGTAAGATTAAAATTAATTTATCAACATGTCAAATCTATCCATTTTTGAAAATATATTCTTACACAATGGAAATATGCCATAAAAAGAGGTTCATTAAAAGGTCATTTCAAAAATAAAAAACATATTTTCCAAGGAAATATATGAATTTTGATGTCTCCCAAGTAATAAAAGTGACATAATATCACAATGATGACATGACTCAAGAAATCATGTGTGAAAAGTATTTTTTGGATAAAGTAATGATGAAGATATTAACTCAAGATGCCTACCAAAATTTGTTAGGAGACGGTGAAAACACAAGGTCACATGAGGAAAAGGAAACATATGTGTTTGATGTGATTTTAAAATATCCCCACATGAAGCAATGGTTTCCTTTTTCTCCCCAACATGGTCATATCTAATGATTTATTAAAGATTTAGGATATGCCCAAAGTGAATAAAAATAATTTTAAATATTCCTTAAGCATTCCACACTTATTTTATAGCTATGTTCATAATAAGAGACATTATATTCTACCTAAAAACTAATTACATCTTTTCAAATAGCTCTTCAAAATATTTTTCAAGAGCTAAACAAGATGGGACAAAAGAAGAAATCCAAGATAGAATCTATAGATTTGTTACATTAGGATGAGGTAGTAGCTACCCTACTTAAAAAAGTAGGATGGATTGAGATTTAGAAAAAAATCCAAGGACATGATGAATTACTTGTCAAAAATTCATCATCAATCTCAAGAGTGATCACACCAAGGTGAGAGGGGTCAAAATTCTAGTAAACAGCCAAGATTTAGTGAGATTCCAAAGATTTTAAGTGAAGGAATTAGGATTATAGGTAGTTCCACCTTTAAAGACTTGATCTAGATATTTCATAAAGAAGGGGAACCTATTCCTGAGATAATTGTCAACCCTAAAGTATTTTCTAAGGAAATGAAGAGAGAATCTTCTAAATCCCTAGAGTATAACCACATTTTGAATGATACAATATATTACTTATGATTGCAAATATAGTTCTCTCAATTATAATTGAATGAGAATACTTACTCACCATAAACAAGGAATTCATAATCCATAATTGAGGGTGAAGTTTCTTGAATTTTTATGTGGATCCATTTAGGTCATGAAAAAACAATATGTTTAGGGGATTTATTCCATCTCACATCATGGGCTTGTTCGACTCATTTGATATCATCATTTCATGAAGACATAAAATGGATAAGTTTCCTAGGATGCATTCTTACAAAATAAGTAAAAATGAAATATGAAAAAAAATAAGACCTTTCTATTCCTCCCTTACACCAAGATCTAGTTTAAAAGAAAGAACTTTTAGTGAAGATCCAACTCCAAAGACAAGGAAGGAAAAGAAGTTGAAAACAGGTGTACCTAAACCTATCTTCAAGAAATCCCCATAACTAGATACTATTAAATATCCTATCTTATAAATCTTAAAATAAGAGAGAACATCCCTAGGGATATAACCAACTAGGATCCTAAGGATAAGTTCAAGAAGAAAGACTCCGAAGGTCTAGGTCAGTACCTTTGTTAAAGAGAATAATAATAATACTTATATTTTAAGAGGAAGATGATAAAGAGAGGTATGATATGAAGATCATTATTATTATAAATCAAGGACATCCTATTGAGAATCCATGGATTGAATAAATATATGTAAAAGAAGAAATAAGATATGAACCATCATTTAATATTGAATAATTATCAACTAGCAGAAGCATTTGAGGAAGCTATCGAGAAACTCCATATTATTTATCTTAACCAAATAACAAAGGAAAATCCTCAATAATAGATATATAAGAAACTCACTCTTCCAGCCAATATGAATTTGAATAAGTACAACAAGCTTTGATTATATCCAAAGATGAAGTTAATGTAAGGCAAATAGAAGAAGAGATTCCCTTAAAATAAAACTACAAGGTAAGGAAGACACTATCTCATATTTACAAAAGGAATTAGAATAAATTAATACTCAATAATAAAGATAATGATATTATGTCTTTATAATAAAGAGTGGATAGGCCAAAAACACAATAAGACCAAGTAGTTTAGACATAGTTATCTTATATTGACATCATGATAACTTGGAATGAAACTTGTCAAGAATAAAAAAGTCTCAAGATATAAAATAATAAATTAGTGATATATATTGGAGAAGAATTAAAACATAAATAAGAAACATAATCTACCATCCAAGTAGCTTGTGAGTTAGGAGAGAAACTTTTATCCTAGATGAGACTTGCTTCAATGAATATTTTTTTATTTGTGAATAGTTTCATAGATGGAAATTACTAAGGATTTCCTATGAACTACATCATGACTTGGAAGATAAAAACCAATTGATGAAAGCTTATCAAACTAGTACCCAATATCAATATAATTTGTTGTGTGAATTCTATTTATGTGGCTTTATCTTGAAAAATATGTTTTCTTTCTTGATCCATTTATTTGTACGATAATATCATCTTATATATTGCACTTATACTCTATAAAACGAAATTACATGGAGCACAAGAACTGATGAATATTTGGAGCAAGTAAAACATATGGGCTTTTTTATGAGAGTTAATGTTCCTAATTCAAAGTATCAAACTATAATATTTAAGAACCTTTATATACTAGCCAGTATTTTACAAACACTATCCATGAGTTTTATAGCAAAGAAACATAAATATTAAAGAATTTATGAAAGACCATTTTGATGAAGCATTTACTTCCTATGATAAAAGATGGGATACCTTGAATATCTCATTGAAATAAAGATAGATGATTTAACCTACCAACCTTAGATGGAGTTTCAAAATATCTAGGAATATTGTTGAGATAATACAATAATTTAGTTGGATGTATGATTAGGAGTGGATAGGTATGATATTCATACCTCATCTCATGCTTATTCCTATGTCTCCATTTTATAATGTATCACATCATTTTGTTGAACAATTTAAAAAATGGAGAGAAATAGTGCAGAGCCATAAAGGGTTTGTTAACCCACCTGAGAAAAATTGGTACACATACTATAATATTTATGATCTCAGTTGTAATTTGTAAATAAAATTTCTTGATCATAAGCGTGTAAGGTGGTAACTTTTAACAAGACTTACAAGGAGTAAAGTATAGGGGAATGATGATCCATATAATAGATCATTATATCCAAGTAATGACATGATTTATCCCCTATTAATCTCCCTCTTAATGGATTTGAAAGTGCATTTTATAAATTATTTATAATCTAAAGTATAAAATTAATAAGTTTACCATGGTTAGTATGTGTGAGTTAATGTTGCTTATTTTTACGCTATGGTCTAACCCTATGTGGAAAATCCATTATTTTTATATGTACAAGTTACATAAACACACTATTATTGAATACTATGATTTTGGTAAATAATAAAAACATTAAAGACCATTAAATAATACTATGGATCAGCTTATATTGGATCTAGAGTCTACCAATTTGGCTCTAAATATGTTAGTCTAGCTTTAGAATCCACCTGTTTGGATCTAAAATCTATTTTTTTGGGTCTAGAGTGTGTTAGTCTAGCTTTGAATTCACTTCGGCTAGACACAAAGCTCACTAAAGGAAGTTTTTTTAATTTACCATTGATGAATACAAAATGCATGCTTTATTAGGAACCTTCTAAACCATTTTGACTCAATTTAAAAATAATAAGTAAACTTACCAAATATAGCATTCCTACCTATAGACATTGTATTTATTTAATTATTTTATAAATACATAACTATGAATATTTTGAAAGTTTTTTATCATATCATACATGACTATAACTAAATATATTTCATATATCACTAGTTAAATAGATATATATGTAAATATGTGCATCTCTTCCAATATTTCATCTTCAAACAAGGAAAGAGGTTGTAACTTCTTTTTTGTTTTGAAATAACTTAGATGTAATTTACAATCATGATAGGGACTAACTATTTTAATCAATTGTTGTAAACATGTTAGTAAATATAACCAACATCATCTAATTGATGAGTAGTTATTTAGTTAGTAAGAAAGAGAGAGACATTAAGGTTAAGTAGAGTTGTCGAAGTGTTTTACATGTTGTAATCATTTTCTTGAATTAATGAAGATTTTATGTTTTGGAAAGACTAATTGTAATCTACATCCTATTCCAAGGGAGAGAAAGGGAACATTCAACCGAGGAAATATAATTATTTTTTGGTATTTTATATTTATATTTATGTTATTTAATATTCTGCATCTTTATGTTAAAAGTGTGATTTGATATAACTGACAGGTCTTTCTATGGGTATGTGTGTGTTTCTATTTTAAGACAATTTTTGTATTCTAAATTATAGCATTTATTTTCTAAGAATTTAATTCCAAAAACCATTTAAATTCATAAAATATATTAATATGTTTTTTCCTTTATAAAAAAGGTATTTACTTCTTGGCACCATTTTAATTCATTAGATAGATTAATTTGTGTTTTCCTTTATTATTAAGTGTGTTTAATTTTCTCATCAAAATTTAAATTATACATAGAGTTTTTCCCTTAAAATTAATTATATATATTTAAATTAAAGATAATTATAATATATATTTAGAGATAAATGATCCACAACTCCCCCCAAGTACAAAATTGTTAGTCATTATTTTTGACACCTTACTACTAATTGTCATTAGACTCTCACTATAGTTTGACATGACATCAACCAATTTGATTTTATATAAATTAAGAGATTGAATACACTCATAAATCATAGGAAATTATATGATGTACAAGTTATTAGGAGGTTGTACTATATTACAAAATAGCTGGCATAAATACTTATTTAAGTAGACATCCCAAAAAGAGGGGGAATAAAAATAAATAGTTAAATTATCATAAAGAAACAAAGATTAAAAAAATAAGACTTGAAGGTTTTACCCAAGTTATAATTTTAAAATAAAGGTTAAAATTATGTGAGTTTAATGTATCAATAACCTAAATAATATGTCATAATGTGAAATAAATGTGAATAAGTAAAGTACCAAAAATAGAAGAGAATCATGATAAAAGCAAGATATAAACAACAAGGAATCATCATTGTGCATAATGAAATGTAAATATCAAATACAATTATATGATAATGTTATCAATAATATTTTATGTCACATAAACATGTGCCCATAAATGATTATATATATCAACATATATTATCACTGCCATCTAATAAGTCTTTCTATAACTAACATATAGCTTTGTTTATCAACTCATCTATCTATGCATAGAGTCATGTAAGGACTAATTGATCATGTTTTCATGAGATTTATAGAATATTTATGAGGATAAGATGAATAAGGATGAGGACATGGTTCCACCTATGAGGGATAATCAATGTGAGAAACTTTCATTGGGGTATAATTTATATCCTCTAATTTGTGAGAATGTGTGGATCTATGAGAAGATCACATTTTCATCTGAGATGATTATTATAAATTTAATGTGAAAGTGAATGTGTAGGTCATTGAAAATTTTAAAAATGTTATTAGAGTAATTTACATCTATATGTATGGTGTGTAACATAGTGATGACAAAGGTAAATTTTTTTTCCATGTTTCAGAATATATTTCAAGTATATATTAGGGGGTAACATGTGTTGATATAGGTTTTATGCACAAATAAGACTTAATGAGAAATCATCTAAAATTTTAGGATATAAATGGAGGTAAAATACAGTTTAGGGCATGATTTATCTTTGACAACCTATGGATGGAATAGCGGGTAGGGTATCTAGGTTGCTAACAAGGTTTTTTCGATGGAAGTGTGACCTTATAATAGAGTAAGTTCCTCCATGATTTGGATGGCTAGATGGATTATAAATTAGAGTGGGTAGGTCTCAATAACAAACTCAAAAAATGAAGGTAAGGTAGGTTATAAAATAAGACTCCATGGTTCTTAGGATTACTCCATTGGTTGGTTTCTGAATAGACCCATACTTTCTCAAACCTATGTCTATTGCTAGAAATAATAACACAAATGAAATAGAACATGGATAAGAAGTATAAGGAAATATAGATGTAGTAATTTGACATACCTAAAACAAATGTCACTCCTTTTAGAGTAGATTCTACACACCCTTGATTAAGAGATCATGGCCTGGGCAAGTGAATTATCTGAGGTAGTTGTTGCACACACACATAAAACTACACCAAACAATGCATATATACAAATTTATATATATGATTAAAATAGCTTGACTCAATTTATGGATATATTTACCTATATTTTAAGATCAGTGTATCAATAAATAAATCAATAATCTACTTAAAACTATAGCATACTAAATATTTATTGAATCACACGACCATAGAAATAATAATAAATTACATGGGATTGGAAAGAGAATACTCAGGACACTTTGCTGATGTTCAAAATTTATCTCTACTCTATATTACAAATTTTTTTGACTCCCTTTACTAAGTGGGGGATTACAATTATATATATAGACATGGGAAAGGGGGTTGCCTCACCCTCCACATTCGTAGAAGTGGTTACAAGTGTTGGTTTGAACATGTAGTTCCAAAAACCATCTAGGATCTAAAATATAAATAAATTAATTTTTAAAAGTCATGAAATGTATGAATTCACACAAATTAAAAAGTCAATTTTTTATATTTATCTATTTAAAAAAATATAAATACACAAACCGCTACAAAAAATTACATGCATAAGATTTGGCCTATCAAGGTTTGCTTGTCTAAAGTACCACACGCACTTTGGTGGAAGTGGAAGTAGATGTAGCCACTAAAGTTGTAGTTTCACCTCTAGAATTGTGAATTTTATTCACTTATTTATCTTCATAGAACTTTTGGGCTGCTCCATGTTTCTTTCATATGATATCCAAATTTAGCAACAAAGGCTGATGAAATATATTTGTCTGTCCAAAGAGCTTGCATGCTCATCATTAGTTTGAATTTTTTTTTTAAATATATCCACTTTAGTGACCTTCTTTTGACATTTGTGTATTTTTTATTCAATTTACTCAAATGACAAAAATTTCAAGATCTATTGTTAGAATTGAGCCTACTAGCTAGCTTACCAGTGGAGTCTTTCACCTGTGATAGCTTAAACTCATGAATTTTTTTAAGGAACTAAGCCTCATGTTTATTAGATTAAATAAAATACAGAGAGAAAATGAGATTGAGAATAGCAGAGCACACATTCAAAGTTCACCCAAGCATGAAGGCCTATTAAATAGGCAAACAAATGAAATACCCGTGAAGCATGAGACGGGTATAATAAAACTAACCTATGTCAGCTTGCATGAAATAACAAAGGCCAAATAAACAACTAACCTCTTAACCAAAGTGGTTAAGGCAACTAACCAAAATAAATTACCTTAGTAAATAACCTAAGGTAAATACAATAATATGCTAACACCCTCCCTTAATGACTGAACCAGAAACAAGACCAAGTTTATCTCTAAATTTTATGAACTTGTCTGTACCAAGTGGTTTGGTCATTATATCAGCTGGCTGCTCTGCAGTGGGGCAGTAGAAGAGACTGATGTCTTCATTTGTAACCAACTATCAGATGTAATGATGGTGAACCTCAATGTGTTTGGTCCTAGCATGAAATACTGGATTCTTCACCATCTTCAAAACACTTTGGTTGTCACAAAAAATTGGAGTAGGCTTTGATGACTCAAACTGAAGATCCTTCAAAATTTTCTTTATCCACATGGTTTCACAACCTGCACTAACCACAGCTTTATACTCTGATTCTGTTGAAGATAATGCTACTGTAGTTTGTAGTTTGCTTTGCCATGAGAAAACTCCTGAACCAAAAGTGAAAACATACCCTGTTGTAGATTCTCTTGAATCAATTGAACCTGCCCAATCAGAATCAGAATATCCTAAAAGTTCAAAATCTACAGACTTCTTATACAGTATGCCAAAGTCAAGAGTACCTTTGACATATCTTAATACACGTTTTGTAGCTAACCAATCGACTTCCTATGGTTTAGACATGAAGCGAGATAGAAAACTCACTGCAAAACAAATATCCGGTCTAGTGGTAGTGAGGTAAATGAGACTACCCACTAGCTGCTGATACACTGTTTCATTGACCGGAGGTGAATCAGTGTTTATTGAAATTTTAGCTCCTGTTTCCATAGGTGTGTGAGTTGGATTACAATCCATCATTCTGAACCTTTTTAGCAATGAACTAGCATACTTATTCTGTGACACAAATATAGTATTACCACTTTGCCAAAACTCAACACCTAAACAGTATTTTAGTAGTCCTAAGTCTGTCATGTCAAAAGTACAATAAACATCAACTTTCATTTGTTGAATGAGACTAGTACTACTCCCAGTGATGGCTATATCATCAACATATATAATGAGAATCAAGATATCATCACCAGACACCTTTACATAGAGAGTTGGTTCCGAGTTACACCTTTTGAAACCTGACTCCCTAAGATATGAGTCTATTTTTGTATACCAAGCTCGAGGAGCCTGCTTAAGTCCATACAAGGACTTGATCAATCTGCAAACAAGATGTTCCTTACCAGGAACCTGAAAACCTTGTGGCTGAACCATGTAGACTTCCTCCTCTAGATCTCCATTCAAGAAAGCACTCTTTACATCCATTTGGTGCACCTGCCATCCAAACTGAGCAGCAATAGCAATAATCAAATGAAAAGTTACCATCTTGGTGGTTGGAGCAAAAGTCTCCTCATAATCAACCCCTTCCTCTTGTACATAACCTTTTGTAACAAGTCTGGCTTTGTGTTTGTCCAAGGAACCATCTGCTTTGTATTTTACCTTATAAATCCACTTACAACCAATGGATTTCTTTCCTGGTGGTAGTTTCATTAACTTCCAAGTATTATTTTTCATCAAGGAATCATATTCCAATTGCATAGCTGATTCCAACTCAGACTTCCCTTTGGCCTCTGAAAAAGAATTAGGCTCAAATACTTGTGAAACTTCAATTGTTAGAGCAAGATTAACATGCTCACCTCTATTACCAAACTGCTTTCCCGATCTCAGTCTTCTACTTTCCACATCTTGTGGCAAGTCTCCTTATTTTAGTGCTTCAATTGTGGCAGTATACCACTTTGGATTCTTTGGTTGTTCTGCTGGAACCTCACAGTGACCTGTATCAATTCCCTCCGTGGAATGTGATTCCACTGATGAACAACAATCCTGCTCATTTTTCACATTATGACTAATAATGGAATCATTAGATAACAATGACTCAATATCTGAAACTTGACCAGATGCTGTGAAGTATGGCATTTGTTCATTTACTATGACATCTCTATTTACCACAACTTTGTTAGTAGAAACATCAAGTAATCTGTAGGCCTTTGACTAATCACTGTATTCAACAAACATGTATGTTTTGCTTTTTGCATCCAAATTTTTTCTCTTTTGACTAGGAATAATTGCAAAAGCTACACAACCAAAAATTCTAAAATCACTTACATCTGGAGTTCAACCTGACCAAGCCTCCTCTAGAGTCAAATTCTCCAAAGCTTTTGTAGGACTTCTGTTGAGGATGTATACTGCTATATTCACTGCCTCTGCCCAATACCTGTATGGGACATTTCTACTTTGGACCATACAGCGAGCCATGTCCACCACCGTCCTATTACGCCTTTCCACAACTCCATTTTGTTGTGGAGTGTAAGGTGTAGTGTATTGTCTGTGTATGCCTTCAGTGGCACAAAAATCCTTGAACTATTTTGAGATGAACTCACCCTCATTATCCGTTCTAAGAGATTTCACTGGTCGTCCTGCCTGTTTTTCAACCATAGCTTTCCAAGTAAGAAAGTTAGAAAAACAATCAGATTTCTTTACTAAAAAGTATACCCACTTTTTCCTAGAGAAATCATCAACCAGTAACAGGAAATAACAGGCACCAGAAGGGGTAGGTGTCTGCATTGGACCATGCAAATCTGCATGTACCAAATCCAATACTCTGTTTGTTCTCGAAGCTTTACCAACATCAAATGAATGTCTAACTTGCTTCCCCAACTGACATCCAGTACATACATGATGACTATGCCGAATAGAAGGAATCCCCTTAACCATCTTATTCTTACTCAATGTAGTCAAATACTGAAAATTCAAATGCCCATACCTTTCATGCCATAGTGAACTTGTGCTATCAACTGCTGCAAGTGCACTTTCTTTTGCTTTGATTGGATCTGCAAGCTTATACAAGCCTTTCTCACCGATCCCAACAGCAATAATCTTGTTATCTTTAGTGGTGACTAAACATTGTTGTTCTTGAAATTTTACAACAAAATTAGATTTTGAGGTGATCTCACTTATTGAAAGAAGATTTTTGTTCATATCCGGTACATACCTAACATTCTTGAATGTATAATTTACTGTACCATTAAAACTTATATGAACATTACCAAATCCTTTCACAAAATATGTTGTACCATCTCTTAAAGATACAGATTCATTACTACTATTATCTTCAACAAAATCCACATACCAGTCCTTATGGCATGTATAATGGCGAGATGCCCCTGAATCAAAGTACCAAGCTCGATCCACCATAGAATTACCACTGGAAGCCATGAAAGCAAAATCTGGTGATTCCTCGCCTTCACCTTCAGCTACATTCGCATGATGAGATTTCTTTCTGGGGTTAGCCATATCATGTTGTCTTTTCCTACAATCTTTCTTAAGGTGACCAGGTTTCTTACAGTAAAAACATTTCCATTTAGATCTCTTATTACCACTTATTTGTGAAGATTCTGATGGATAGCTATTTTTACCAGACTACTTACCCTTTTCCTTAATAAAGAATGCACTCTCTATGGAAGTGGATGTAGACAACACTGCATGCTCCTATCGTCTTTCCTTTTGCAATAGCAATGTAGACAATGTTTCAAAATCCAAAGTCTGCATCTTAGCAATCATGTGCAAGGACTCCACAAATGACTCAAATGATGGTGGAAGATTCTGCATAACAAGAGCAATCAAATCTTGCTCATCAACAGGTTTTTGCACTACTTTCAACTGGTCACTGATGTCCTTGATCTGCAATAAAATCTCAGAAATGGAGCCACCTTCCTGCATCTTAGTGGAAAATAACAAATTCTTCAAATACAACACTCTATCGGCTTCAGAAGCTTGATATTTTGAAGATAAATTTTTCCATAAATCTGATGCTATAGTTGCATTTCTGACCTCTGAGATTAGATTATCTGCTACTGACAATTTTAACAACATGAGAGCCTCACGATGACATTTATCATAGTCATTGGTAGTAGTGGCAGGCCTTTGCTCTTTATCGAGCACTATTTGATCAATATTCAGATATTCACATATTGTCAAAACCTTGTGACTCCACAAACTAAAGTTCTTGCCAGTCAATTTCTGAGAATCTGGTAGTAACAGGTGTTGAATACTAGCCATTTTACCTAGTTTTTCACGAAAATGATAAAATCAGAAAAACTATAATGACCTTTTTTTTTTTTTTTAATAATTCCTTCTACAAACTGATTCTATATTGACACTAAACAACCTTAACCGTTTTCAGCAACAAACTCAATACCGTTTGCAAGATCACAAAAAATCTACCACTGAAACAATTAAATTGGGAAAACTACAATTCTGATTTTAAAAATTCTTTCTCCGTTGACATCCAGATAAAAAACCCAGAAAACGGTAAAATTTTTAGCTTTCCAGACGCTTCCGTGATTATTAGTCAGCGGTAGGTCCCCAATAACCCTTATTGGCTAAAGTTTTGATTTATTTCAATTAAAAAATAAAAATAATTGAAATATTAAAAAGTTTAGGCTAAAAATTTTATAAAAAAATTTAGCCAATCAGAAAATTGGCCTGCCTTTGAAACTTCAGGTGAAGATTTTGAGCCCATTTCTCAACCAAATTGCAAACCGTTTTCACCAGTGTCTTAGTTTTGATTTAACTTGCAATTTAGACTTTTGTTTCGCTGAAAAAGATGAAGAAATGAATTTTTTTGATTTTGCCAAATCCGTATGGTGCCCAGCACATAGATAAATTCAACAGAGGCTTCTGAGCCTCTAAAACAGCTTGTTTTCGCTTCCTTTTGGTCTTATTTAGCCTTCTGATGCTTCCTGGCAATTTTCAGATCTTTTGGTTGAGTTTTCCAAATTTTCTGATGCTTTCTCTCTCCTTGGCTCTCCACTGGGAGCCTGAAGCTCCTCCCTAGCAAGACACCGACTTCTCTCTAGCTTCCACAAACCTTCACTCAGGTTCTGCAAACCATAGGCTCTGATACCATATTAGATTAAATAAAATATAGAGAGAAAATGAGATTGAGAATAGCAGAGCACACATTCAACGTTCAACCAAGCATGAAGGCCTATTAAATAGGCAAACAAATGAAATACCCGTGAAGCATGAGACGGGTATAATAAAACTAACCTATGTCAGCTTGCATGAAATAACAAAGGCCGAATAAACAACTAACCTCTTAACCAAAGTGGTTAAGGCAACTAACCAAAATAAATTACCTTAGTAAATAACCTAAGGTAAATACAATAATATGCTAACAATGTTCCTATAATTTAGGTACTAAATCAGAAACATTTTTTAATGAATCTTTTACCTCCTCCTACCTAATTACCACTAGGTTCAAGTCATTAGATGCCTCCAACATATTCATTATGTCGAGATGTCTATAGAGTGAGTTTCTTATATAGGCCACTAGCATATTTAATTTGGTTTTATAATATCTTAGGGAGTTGTACAATAGATTAATTTGGTTCACATGAGGGTCCATCTCATCCCTTATAAATTCCATATCTTCCAATGTTTTGTAACATCTTGAGGCTACCTCTTAGACCTCAACTTCAATTCCAATCAGGATGTGAGCCATTTTTGCTTTTTTTTTTAGTTGTTACACTTATTTATCTAAAACCTACACCTATTATTCTATCTTTTTTTGAGATAGATCTATACCCTAGTGAATGGAAACTATAGAATCCTTATTGGCCTAGTCTAGGTATGCTAAATTTTCTTCACATAAGGGTTGCCTCAACTATTTGGTATACCTTTTAGTATGGGATAACAACTCTTGTCTCTCCTATAAGATGATTTGGGTTCCAACATCATCCTCTTATTTTATCTTCTTGACCCTTTGGATGATATTAGTGGGGGGTCAAACAATATGTAGATAGATGGGAGTTTTGTGATCTTAAAGTTTGGTAGTTAGGAAACCTTACTTCTCAAGTCTAGTGCCCATGTAAGAATGATAAGCTAAGATGCATAAGAGGTTGTAGTAACAACCTCTATTTCTATTTCTTGTTAGGCTTCCTATTGTTTCTTGGAGGCCTTGGTGAGGACATATGGGAGGGAAGGCTATATGATTTTAGACTAATACACCCCCCCCCCCCCCAAATTGAGGGAATGGATGGAGTATGATTATTTAAGGCTTGTCCTTCCTTCCGTACTAGTTTTTGTCATAGTGGTATCCTCTATGGAAGTGGTGGTTAGAATTGGAAGGGTGATTTGGGTGGATTGGACATGGAGTTGAGAGGTTCCCAAAGCCATTTTCAACTTCCTAGACACATTATTTTTCTTGAGGTCTCTAACCAAGGAGGTTCTAGTAGGGATAAGAGGTATTGGTATGGTGAATTGGATGGAAGTGGAGATGGAAGGCACAGTAGTGGTAACAGATGTGGAAGGAATGGATGATGGGACTTCCACAAAGGTAACCTGATCAAAAATTTGTAGATAAGACAAAGGAACACTATCAAAAGATTGGGTACCTTGAAGAGAGCGATCCATGATCCAGTAGTTCTTCTTGAAGGCTCATAGCCTTGGCTATTTCTAGCTCAACTTCCTCATCATAATCATCTTTAATGTCTTTAATAACCACCATGTCTCCGTTAGTTGATTCTAAATGTGGAGGCTAAATGGATGAGCCATTTAATGACTCTACTATGGGACTACCCATGGGAGTCCTAGGCTTTATTTTGTGGACCAAAGGGGTCCTTGTCTAAGTGGGAGGGTCTATTGATGATGATGCCCAAACATTTTCTACCCTAATAGATGTAATAATTGCCCTTGGGTAGAACTTATAATAGGCTCTTCTTGTAGTCAACCTTCCTCGTTAGATTTAAGACTGATGGAGTCTCCTTCTTATGCTCCCTTAGTTGTGTTGGGCTTAGGTAGCCCAAGATCCTTTATTTCCTTCAATTTTAGATTGGGTCCTCACTAGGAGGGGGAAATCTAGTCCTTTATTTTTTCTAAGGATTTCCCTCTCCAAAAATCCAAATGTTTCCACCCCTTAAAAAGTACCTTCCTACTATCTAATTCCTTGGTGGAGACAAAAGCCTAATCTTAGATCATCCTCAAATGATCATCTTATAATCTAGTAAGTTGTGCTCATTCCAATACCTCCTCATCTAATTGAGGGTTCATGAATACAAAATCATAGTCATAAGAATAATGAATATATGGAATATTAAACCCATGGATATGCTTTTGAATCTACCCATGGGGATCCCAGTCCCTATGTGGAAGTATAGGTAAAGGATAACTCCTATGTTTGTCACCTTCATCTCCAAGATGATTTCTTATTATATATGGCATTCTACCAATGGAGATTATATGGATAAAATATAAGGATTTATTCTACCTTGCCAAAAATTCTTCTACACTCTTCCATAATTAGAAGGCAATCTCTTACTCTACTAACTTGTTCAGAACAAACCTTGATAGACAAAAAGGGTCAACCTTATTCCCCATACCATGATGATAGTAAAATTGGAGTAGAGGAAGAAATATCCCTTTCTATCTAAGTTCTTCACTATATTATGCCCAATCTAAGGCATAGGTGAGCCATGAATAGTTTTCCAAATTTGAGGATAAACATCCAAGAAGATTCCCACCATATGATTTGTATAACAATTGATATGCATAAACTGATAGCAATCACAAATTTTGTTCTTTTCATAGTCTATGGCTAGAGACCACAATTCACCAAGGTCTCTATAGCATGTTCCCATGAATTCATCCAATAGATATGACATCATGAATAAATACCTAGTGAGTATATGATGCCTATCTTTGTGAATAATTTTCTCCCTTAGTCGTAGGCTTATGACTTTGCTAATGGCATAAGTGGTGTCATGTGTGAGAAACATATAAAATAATAATACCCAATCCAATTTAACAAAGTGGATTCTAAGCATATCATATAACCTATTGAGGAGTGCCATGTCGATGTGGATACCCATCTTGAACCTATCAATTGGGATAGCCCATTTCAGCTTCTTTCTTTTTCAGGTGATATTCTGGTCTGGGAGGAGCCACGATGATAGCACCTTCTCCATTAAGGTCTTTATGTTGAATTACACTAATGTGTGCTTATTGAAGTAGACATCATGGATTTTTAATGACAAATATCTATTAAAATCTACCCTTAGATGTAAGTAACCACTATATTATTATTTTAGTGGTGTAAAAACATGTCCTATGATATTCTACTAGTGAAGAATAAGTCCCTTAATAGGTTTATGTAGGGAATCACTCTAGTTTTATAGCAGTAAAGACCAATTTTTGGAGTTTTTAGGCCAATAATTACTTCACAAATAATTATTCTGCCAATGTCATATTATCCTCTAATTAAAATACATCCACTAAATCAATAACATCCCATAATGTTGAGTAATTCTTGTACTTGTCTCTGAACATGGTGGCATTGAAGACTATATCGATGAATTCTATTAAATCTTTGATTGATTATGGAGATGGTAGATTGGTACCTCAGAATGTTTTTGATGTAGATGCCATGGTTGTATGCTTCATGATTCTCTCTTACTCAACATGTTGCTAGCTATATATACGTATATGCCAATGCAAATGACTTAGCTCGAGATCAATTATTGTTTGTTGTATACTCTTGAAGTAGAAACTAGGGCTCTTTCTTATTTCAAGATAGTAGAAGACTTCAAATACAAGTTAGCTCAAAAGCAAATGATAGATTTTAGTTGTAGTGGAATGGTGGCATTGAAGACTATATCGATGAATTCTATTAAATCTTTGATTGATTATGGAGATGGTAGATTGGTACCTCAAAATGTTTTTGATGTAGACGCCATGGTTGTATGCTTCATGATTCTCTCTTACTCAACATGTTGCCAACTATATATACGTATATGCCAATGCAAATGACTTAGCTCTAGATCAATTATTGTTTGTTGTATACTCTTGTAGTAGAAACTAGGGCTCTTTCTTATTTCAAGAGAGTAAAAGACTTCAAACACAAGTTATCTCAAAAGCAAATGATAGATTTCAGTTGTAGTGGATCGCCTATATAGAATCCATCATTGATTACTAGTTCATGTGACATAAATGTGAAATATTTAATTTAGGCTTTCATTTCATGTATAATTCAAATTCATTAGCTTACAATGGAAGGGACCTTTAAAATATAGTAGGAAGTATTTTTACTATTATATTGGTTAAGTATGATAAGGCTTATTAGTACTCCCAGTAATAAAGTGTTTTAGTGTGTATATAAAAAAAGGATTTTGGGGCCTATGTTCATAGACGAATTCTTTTAGGGCATTGTTTTTAGAGAAAGTGTCCACAATAATTTCTTCGAAGGATTCATCTGAGAAAAATTCCTAAAGTAATTATTTTGGAGGGTTATTTCAAAGGTTTGGAGGCTACTTCCAATTTACCTAAAGGGTAATTTTGATTTAAAGGGTTCACTTTGAAGGGCATATTTTTCATGACAAAAGAATCGAAGGGTCTACTTTAGGAATGTCAAAGGGTACTTTGGAGCCTCCCAAAGGGTAATTTCCTACTGCTAAGGGGAAATTCAAAGTTTCTAAAGAGTATAATTCTCTCGGAAAGAATATTTAAAGAAATTGGTTAAGGGGAAAAAAAGGTCTAAAATAAAAGTCTTGAAGGGTATGTCCTTGGTGAAAGGGTTCAATTAAAAAAGTCAAAGGGCAATTTTGTAGGGAAAAAAGGTAAAAATAAATATCCTAAAGGATAAGTTCCTTAGGGTAAGGGGTTCATATAAAAAGTTCTAAAGGGTATATCACATAAATCCCTAAGGGTATGTGCCCTAAAAGAACTGGTCAAGAAGGGGGTAAATCATTAATTCATGAAAGGTTGAAGGGCTAGTTCAGAAGGGTTTTGAAAGGTATGTGGAAAGAATTAAAAGGGTCTACTTTGGGGCAAAATCTTTCCCAAAGGGTCCACTTAGTAAAGGCCAAAGGGCACTTCTAAACTTCTTGAAGGGTACTTTCATATGGATAAGGGTCATTTACAAAGGATAATTTTAGATAGGGTTAAAGGGATAATCCATTGAGGAATTTATTTTGGGGAAAGTGTATACGGTCCAAAATTCCTTAAGGTAAAGAGTTTGTAGGATGAATTCTTTCAGGAGAATTGTTTCAAACAAAAATTATACAATAATTTCTCTTACAAAATAAGGGTTCTCAAATAATAGGACCAAAAATCTCCTAAAACATAACATCTGAAAAAATAATTTTACATGAAGCATGAAATAATTAGCCCAAAGACTATAAAACCAAAGAATTTATTTACAATACACAAGTTTGTTGCATAAACATAATGACAATATCATCCCACCAAAAAAGTGAAATGTCCTAGATTTCCCAAATTTTGCATAAACATGTGAAAAGGATTCCCTATTAATATCACATTTTGAAAAAAGTGGGTTCCTATTTCCTTATATGGAAAAAAGGGTTGTCAGGGAAAACAAATTGTGATTTAGAGGGGAATTACTCCTAAGTATTTGAGAACCTAGAACTCTAGTCTTGTAATCTTTAGATAAATTTTGGAGTATGTCATAGAAGAAATGATCAAATTAGAAACATGATAGAGATTCCTAGGTTAATTCACACAACATACTTGCCTTCTAATTCTTTGGATCTATGTGTGTAAATGTGTTATTGATTTAACCCTTATTGTGATGAGTTTTTAAGAAGTTTTTGATGCAATTATAGGTTTTGTTCTAGTATTTATTAAGGCTCACTAAATCAATGGAATATTATGAATTATTATACTAATAGATAGGCATTCATAGCCCCAATAGAGATACCTTAAGTTTCTTATCCACTCCCTCCATTGTATATTCACAACCATGATGCATGGTGCATTGTCTTTATTTCATCATGTGAGCTCTTTTATTTTTCTTTAATTTTTTTTACTCTTTTGAACTCATTGATTAATTTATTTCTATTTCTTTTACTTTATTAAGCTCAAATTAGTGGAAAAGAGGAAGGAGGAAATCCCTAGTGAACCGGTATAATTACAAAACAAATCATTACTAGAGCGTCCCTATCAGCCAAATCTAGACCTAGAATTGTCACTTCCAACAGGTTTTTTTTAACATTATGAGTGCATTTGATCCATTAAAAAAAGAAAAAATTATTAAATTTTTATGAATAATCCTAAGAACAACTTCCATATGCTTGATAAAATTATTTAATTATGGCATAATTCAGACTAATCATATGATCACTTAACTTCATTTTATATCCTTGAGACATAGACATACGTCCAATCTGTAAACTAGCCTAAAATGTGTCAAAATTACTTTTCCCCTTTTTTACAAGTCTCACACTCAGTTGTTTTGGATATTAGATTAAAAATAACTAGAAAAACATAACCTAGAACATTGAATAAGAAAACAAAGACAACTAATCTAGAAAGTAGGGAATTACTCTAGAAAGCACTAAAATCTAATCTAAGAAAACCAAAGTACTAAAAAAATTAGGTTTACTAAACTAGAAAAGATTGAAAATGTATTATATAAATCATGGAAATATAATCTAAAAATCATGGAAATTTAACCTAGTCCTATGTCTAAACTCAATTGAATCCTCTCAACTAGTAATATCTATAGATGGAACAACTTTGAAGTAATGCTTCAAGAACTATCCATTAACTAAATATGTAATATATTTGCCTTGGAGGTCTTTTAGATGAAATACATTATTTCCCATTATCTCTAAAATATTATATGGTCTGATCCATAGTGGGGAAATCTTATCATGTTGACCTTTCTTTTCATGGGCTTTATCCCATAGTAGCACTATATTTGAAATTATGAATGCTTTGAATTTTTCTCATTTATTAAACCACCTTTTAACTATATCATTTTGTTTGTTGAATGTTTTTAAAAATTTAGTCCTTGAATCCTCTATTTCTATTATATCCAAAAATATTGATTATGCTTTGTCATTTAGTTCTATGTAATCTTGTATGAACTAATAAGTGGGTAGGTTCAATGTGATGATAAAAATTAATCTACATCCATACACTAGTAGATATGGTGAAGCTTTCAGGGCTTTCTTGTATCTCATCTAGTCTTCCCAAAGAGCATACTTTAGTAGATTGTGCCAGTCCCTAGGCTTGTCCCTTGCTGACTTCTTAATTGCCTCAATCAAAATTTTATTCATTGACTCAAATAATCCATTCCCATAAGCTTAGTGGTTAAAAGCTAACCTTAATATAATCTAATTGTCATGTGCCCACTCAATGAGATATACTAATATAAATGTCAGTCCATTGTCACATACTAAAGAGATGGGCATACTAAATATAGATGTAATATACTCTAAAAATTGAGTCACATATTGAGCTATACTATTATTTGTGGTAATTGTTTCCATCCATCTAGTGTAATAGTCTATAATTGTAAGCACAAATTTAAGGCTCATTGAGGAGTTTGACAAACCCCATTGTGAAAATGGCTTTCATTCAATGATTAGATATAGATGCATTACTGTGCATACTTATATCTTGGCTAACACTTGACATTCATGGAAATTCTTAATGTACATATGAACATCATTAAAAATATTTTTCCAATAATATCCCATCCTCAAAATTTTATGGGTTGTGGTATTCCTAGTAGGGTGACCACTACCTATCTTTTGATGCAAGTTTTATAGAATTTCCATAGCCTTCTCTATAGACACACATCTAAGATTAATTCCTTCATAGTTCCTTCTATAGAGGACTCCCTTTTTATCATGAAATGAGTAGATCTGATCCTCAAGGTTCTTCTTTTTTCCCTAACACACTTTGTGGGTATGTTCTTGTAAGTAAATACTAGATTATATTGGTATACCATTCCCCTTTAGAAACTTGTGTTGTGCATACCTTTTCAATGGCGATTCATGTATCATGCTTAGTCATGAGATAAACAATTCCTTATCCTCTAACGATCTATGTAGGCCTGATCTTTATGTTAAACTCTTGGATCTTACCATCCATTTACCTTGATGTTCTCCTAGCTCATTCTATGATAGGGTAAGCTTGACAACTGAACTAGGTACAATGGTGATGGTTTTGTTCCTCAAGATATAATGTCAAAATTTCTTCACTACCTTTAACAAAGAAAAAATGTGTTTGTTGATCATTGAATACTTGAGATCTACATCCTTTAGATTTATGCTCACGAAGGAAGTCAGATGCTCAATTTCATCCTTCTTATGTTTGATAATATAACTGTTTCATGTCTTTGTTTTTGAAATTGACATCATTATCAAAAATGATAGTATGGGGAACTCTAAACTGACAAATGTTATTCCCTTAACCATTGGTGTGTCTAGGGATATGTGTGGCTGACTTATGGCTTACATACTTCTTTTATTTACTTGTTACATTTTTGTATGTACAATAAGCTAGAGCAAAATAGTTGGAGCCATATCAAGATGTGAAAATGAGTTAAATTAGTATGTAAATTATTTTGTGTGGTCAAAAACACATTTTTAAAATATTTAATCACTATATTATAGAATTAATCATGCATTATTACCTATAGGGGAAAATTTTAAAGTAAAAACATAGAAAACACTTTATAATAAATAAAACTTTGAAAATGTAATAAGAATAATGTGTTATGTAATACCACTTTCTTCTCCTCTAAAATTGTTAAGGACTCAAAACATGTCCACATTTGTAATCATTTATTCTAACCTAGAATGGATAAGAGGTGCATCATAACTTGCTTCACTAGAGTTTGAAGTAGAAACAAGCAAAGATAACAGGCTTAAAGCTGTTAGAGTATGCATTTATCATATTTGCTAGTGTATTAACTAGTTAGTTATGTTGACATGATGATTGGTATATTGAAGTGTGTTCACATTGGATGGATTTTTAATTAATTTTAATTCTTAGGGGAATGAGTATAGATAGAAATAATTTGTGAAGTCTAGACTAATCAATACTAAATCCTAAGATATGATATATTTTATGTCTTAGAAGGAATTTATAGCTTCAGTTTTCCATTATATTTTTAGCATCCTTCTTGAGCATATAATTTAGAATATTGATGATTTTTGTGAACCCTGAGATAAACTTCTTGATGAAGTTGATTTTACCAAAAAAATACATAAGTTCCTTCTTAATATTTGGTTGTTGAATCTTTGAGATTGCCTTGATTCTTCTAGATTGATAGTGATCCCATATTTTCTAATAACATGTCCTAAGAGTTTCTCCTTAGTGACTTTGAATATAATTTTCCTTAGATTTAAATAAATTTCAAACTTATTGCACCTTTAAAATATGGACTACATGTGAGTTATGTGATCCTCTATATTCTTTGAGAACACCATGAGATCATCCATACATATAATTATGAATTTTACTATTAGTACCCTAAAGTCATGATCCATAGCACATTAGAAGGTAGCTCATACATTAATCAGGCCAATTTACATCCTCACCATCTTCATTCTATCCTTGGGCTACAATAGTACTTGGTTGTAGCCTAAAAGTCCATTTGAAAAGGACATCATCTCAAAACCACTCACTATCTATATTACCTCATCTAGAGAAGGTAGAGGATAATTGTCTTTTTCAAATGCCCTATTTATATTTTTGAAGTCTACACATAATCTAATTTCACCAGTCTTATTTCTAATCAGGACAAAATTAGCCACCCATGTAGAATGTCAAATTGGGAAATTGATTTTAGCACTTAATAACTTCTCCACTTCCTTCTAAATAAGAGGCTCCAAAATAGGGTTTACTGGCCTTTGCCTCTATCTAAATAGTTTATGGTCTTACTTTAAGGGAATTATGTGACTGATGACCTATGGTTCATATACCTTAAGGTCTTCATACATCCAAGTGATAATGTCCTTATATTTAACAATCAAATCATTGACTTGTTACCTTTCCTCCATGGTACAGTTGAGGCCAATATTCACATAATGTGGGTTATGGTCATCTCCCAAATTTTATTTCTTGAAGTCTGATTCATAAACCTTGGGCTATTTGAGTTGTTATGCTTAAGGATCTAAGTTGAATGGTCTTTCCAAGCAGACTAAGCCAACTAGGAATAAATTTTATTTAAGTTTGAGAATACAGTCTTTGTCTATTTCTTCTTGACAAAAATGGTTATTATCCTTGTTATCAATGATTTGGGACTTGAAATCCCCTAAATTAGTGAAAAACTAGACAATTTATTGATCATCATTGAAGACTTTAATTTTTTTCAAATTATCTATAATAAAAGGATAGGGAGCAAATTTAATGGAAAATCTCTTTACCTTAAACTCTTATAATGGCTCTAGATTGGCAATAGTTGTGGCTAGTAAATAGGTAGCTTGATTTTGTTCTCTATGGATTGTTACTATGTTGAAAGATTCAAAACTTTCAACTAAATCCCATGATATGTTATTATGCCTCTTTAAATAAGATAATTTGTATTAGTATTTATTTCTTATGTGGTGAAATAAAAGCTCTAAATCCTTGAATAATTTTATTTGTTTTACATTATTCTTTAGTGCAAATTGTAGTCCCAAGATTAGAGCCTCATACTCAACCCTATTATTCATACATAAAAAATGTAATCTATAGGAAGTCAAGAACTTCTTACCTTGAGGATCAATTAGCTTGATTCCCAAACTTTATTCTTGCTTAGACCTGAATTCATCAAAAAACATTGTCCATTACTGATTTGAACCCTTAAGTTCTTATTTTTGTATTGAATTATTAGTGGTAAAAGTATTAAATCCAACAAGGGAGAATCATACTTCATCTCTTCATTATTGACATTACATTCCATAATGTGATGTTTTATTCTTAGATCTCTATCAATTATGATCTAGTTTCCAACTCCTCTCCATGGCATCTAGATGTGTGAGAAGTCTATGAAAAGATATCCATTAAGCATTTTGGACGAATCTCTACTCAGTAATAATCCATAGCCTTCCAATATGTCCACTACCAAGATATCAATAGTCATCTAGACTCTTAGTTCTGATGCTACTTGAATGTGCACATTATTTAATTCTCCCACTACTATTACTACCATTTTGTCTTGTTGAGAAACTAAACTCTTTGAGGGACTAGGAGTGAGACTAAGAATTTTACATATAGAAGTGGGTATAATAGTTTTAGATTCCCTAGAATCAACTAAACAAGTATGAATATTCTTATCAAATGCTTAGGTGTTTAATAATGATGGTGGTAATTTAGGTTTACTCTTGTCAATGATGTTAGCATCAAAAACCTTTACTTTGTTCATAGCCACTCTAGTTTTCTCCACAAGGGCCTTTATGGTAATGGACTTCCATAACAATTCCTTTTGCTCAGTGATTTGGGCTATCTCATGGATATTTATATTTTCCTTAATCTTCTTCATGTCTTTTATGATATTGTATCCTCCTTTATTTGATTCTTCTTTATTTAATGGTTGATCATTCCCTTTTAGAGGAGGTAGATTATTGTCCACTTTGGGATTTTGAGGTATCATTGTGGTATTTAGAGGATTTAAGGTGGTAAGTAATTACTTGTTCCTTTAGTTTTACTTACTTCTTTGAAACTTTTGGAAAGCATAAAATTCATTTATATTATCTTCTGGTTCATTATCATCTTCTCTTAGGAAGTGAAACTTGTGAGTCTCAAAGAAATAGTTATGATAGAAGATCTAAGATCATAAGATATCTTAGTCTCCCCAAGCTCATCTGATCACTCTCCTTAGTGACTCTAGTGAAACTATATGTAATGACTAACCTCTATTATTGGAAGTAAAATTAGGGCCATCCTTCTAATGCTAGTAAAACTATTTATGCATGTTTTATGTAAACCACATCCTTAACAAGGTAGCTTCTAATATTTTAGGATATCAATGGAGGTAAACTCCAATCCATGGCATGAATTTTAGGTATGTGGTCTTTGAAAACCTATTGATGGAATAGCAGGTAGGGTATGCAGTTTGATAACAAGGTTTTTTAGATGGAGGTGTAACCTTATAATAGAGTGAATTCCTACATGAGTTGGATGGGTGGTTGGATTATAATATAGAGTTGGTAGGTCTCAATAAGAAAACCAAAAAGGGAATGCAAGGTAGGGTAGAAAATAATACTCCATGGTTCTTGGGATTACTCCCTTGGTTGGTTTCTGAAGAGACCTGTGCTTTCTCAAACCTATGTCCATTGCTAGCAGTAATAACACACATGCATTTAAACATGGTTATGAAGTATAAGGGAGTAAATATGTAGTAATTTCACACACCTTAGACAAATTTTGATCCTTTTAGGGTGGTTTCTATAGACCCTTGATAAAGAGATTATGGCTCGGGCAAGTGAATTATCTGAGGTGGCTATTACATGCACATAAAAAATTACACCAAAGAAAGCATAGATACACATTCAAAAATATGATTAAAATAAACTAACTCACTTTATTGATATATTTACTAATCTTTTAATAGCTATTTCACATCTTAATATTAACATATCAATCAAGAAATCAAGAATCTACTCACATCTAAACACACTACATATTTATTGAATCACATAACCATAGAAATAATAATCAATCACACAAAATTTGAAAGAGAATACCCAAGACACTTTTTTGATGAAAAAATTTCTCATTTCTCTATATTCCCAGATTTTCTAACTCCCTTTGTTGAGTGGGGATTAAAATTATATGTATATACTTTGGGGAGTGGGGCACCTCACCCTCTAAGTTCATGCAAGTGGTTACTATTGACCAAAATTCACCCAAGTAAAATTTGGGTCAACCCATACTATTTTAAAATTTTGAAGAAAGTTTAATATGTCCTATGGTTTCTCCTATCGTCTTATATATACACTTACCCTTCCCCTAGTTCCTGTTGAAGTATATCCTCCTTGTACTAACCTAGTCAGCCAAAGTCAACATTGGTTAATGATGTTCAAACTTAATAAAAATGTAAATTTGTGTTAAAAATATCTTAAAAGGGGTTTTACATGTTTGAATGTGTCTTCAAGTCATAAATTAACTGTTTGTTATGTCTCATGTGAAAAAGGGTCATTTAGCCACATTTCTATCTCACTAATTGACTTGTACAGATGATGGGAGTTAAAAAAAATGTAATAAAGGTGGATATGAATGTTTATAAGGTCAAACCATGTCAAAATTATTGAAGGGATAGTTAGAAATTAGTTATGATCAAGAAATGGTAGTTTTCCCTAAAAATAAGAGCTTTTGGGCACTTGTATAGACTTCTCATGTCCAACATCAATTACAAACATGGTGGAGTGACTCTTCAACTCCCCATTGTAAATTCCCATGTTTAGTTTGTATAAATAGTGTTAAAAGGTTAATTTACAACTTATTTTCCTTCATTTTCCATTGGTAATCCAAGGAAGGGTAGATTCAATCCCTTTGATGAGCCATATAAGTGGATTTAGAAAGAATTATTTTACAGGTGGATATTACTCTAAGTGCACTTAAAATACATAATAATAAGTCTCAATTTGGTACATCCTCCTTTATGAACAATTAGTTTTACTCCAAGTAGCCTTTTATGAAATTACATTCAAGAGGGGTATGGTTATGTATATGTTTCTTAGATTCAAGAATCTATGAATCTATGTGATTTTTGTAGAGTTTTTTTAGGTTTTAATAGGGCTCATACAAGTTTTTCTCACAATACAACACTTCCTCTCTTAATTCCCTTGAAAGTGATATCCTAATTGTGCTTGTTTCTTAAATTAGCAGTCATAGGTGCATAACTTGTGTTTTCCCAACATGGAAGGAACCTGAAGATGTTTGATATTATGTAATATTAATTTTTTCAAGGTGTATTCATTAAATTTTCATTTGGATATATAAAATGATCACCCTTTCAAGACAAATTATTCAATTTAACTATTCACTACCCAGTCAGCTCATAGTTGTCTAACACAGAAGATTTAGGAGGTTGTATAGAGGTGTAAAAGGTGGAAAATAATCATGAAATTCATGTTTGAGATCCTATAATACCCAAGAGTCTTATATTTAATGAAATTAATGTATTAATTCTATGATATATGTAGTTTTCCTTCAAAAAATATGATCAAACTATTTTAGTCTCTCAGTTCCTAAATGGGCCAAGCAAAGATCCTTGAGCTTTTTTGGGATAGCATACAACATGATAAATGGGGTTTATAATGATCCTAATTTATTGTCCTATTATAATTATCCTCATAAAATTCATATTACAAATTTTAGGATTAGAATAGGAGTGGAGATATATTTTTGCAAAGACTAAAAGTGCTTGTAAACACACTAGAAAAGGGCAATGATCACCTATAGGACATCATGGAAAAGTTCACTTTGCACTAAAATATGATAATCCTATCTATGAAATAAATTTTAAATCATATAAAATGATTCAAAATTTATTATTGAGACAAAACAAAGAGACAAGGTGGAGTTTCATGGTTTGACCCCTTAAGCTAACCCCCTATCCGTACATAGGCCTGTGAGGTGTTATTTGCAGTCAAGTTAGTACATAGTGAGATAAAGGATGGATGTTTGACGTAAATTTTAACCCTTAAAGGAGGAATAAGGTGATTTTATGATCAAATATCTTAATTTTAGGATATAAAACTATTAAATAATCCCTAAACATCACTATGATGGTCTATAGGCCTATGAATTAACAACATACATCTGAGTGCAAATAGTGAAGTTGGAGGTGAATGTTTAGATCTAATTTTGAGTATAAAAGGATAAAGGAATGTTTTTTGATTAAAAATAATTAAATTTGAGTTATATCATCATTCAAACAAATCCAAACCAAGCCAAATCAACCTACAGTAGGCCTAGAAAGGATCATCCAAGTCATGAAGAGTATGTGGACAGTGAATGAGAAGGAAGATCTCTTATGCCTCAAATGAGGCTATATTGATAGTGTTTGGTTTATATAGGTGTAAGTGAGATATTTAAAATAATATAAAACCTAAATACAAAGTTAAAAATGGTGAAAAGGGCTAAAACCACCTACAAACAGGGTTTTGGGCCTATCTCAATCCTTATGAGTAATGACCTAATCTTAAAAACTAGAGGTGGATTAAAACAAATAATTGGAAATAAGTATATGTAAACTGATTAATGAACACATGTATGAGTTTTAAAATAACCAAGTAATTTTTTATTGTGTCCATAAATCATGAACCAAACTCAAAATCACCTACAACTAGTATCCTAAATAATGGTCCTCAACAAATAGTTAAAGGCCTAGTCTAGGTTTCCAAAAGGCATGGAAGGTGTTTGAGGGGAAAAATAATAGAGGATGGTTTGTATAAATAATTATATAAATTTATGATACATAAATTTCCTAATAAATATCAACTAAATCCCTAAATAATCCAAGCACAAGTACTACCCTGCCCACCTTCACAGATTGTTTGGTTCATAAAGTTTGCCTTGGAAATATGTGAAGATGGAGGTCTAAATGGCCGATTTACATTAATTTTTTTTTTAAATATTATTATATTGGGTTTATAATATTATAAAATGACAAATTTTCCAAATCTAGTAAATACAACCCTCTCTATTTTGTCTTAGAGTAGGGGTTATTTTTCCCATGCATGAAGGGATAATTTAAAGGAAAAGGGGTGAAATTGGTGACCAAAATGAAATAAAATATCAAGTGAATGTTTTTTTAAGATTTAAAACACCTAAAACAACCTAATAAACCTTTCTATAATGTCTAAAGTTAAATATATTACCCTAAATAAGAAGGGTTACAGTCATATGTGAAGGAAACCCTTAAACCTAGAAGCCAAACTAAGGGTCATGTACATTTTAAACCTAATATATGATTTAAAATTGTTAAATTAATGTTTAAAAAGGTATTTTTGGTGTTTTTAATACATAATATTTCAAATATACCCACTGGAGGGTCAAATGGAGCTTAAATGTGTAGGCAAACCTATTGGCAAGCTAGTCTTAATGCCAAACAAAGGTCAATTTCCATTTCAATATTTTAGAAAGCCATTATAATGATTTAAGGAAGTTTTTATGGTGTATAAAAATGTGTTACAACCATTTTTTTCAAATAAAGTATCCAAGAAACCATTTTTGGCTTAGGAATCACTCAAACCCTACAATGAAGCAAAAGTGGAGCTCAAGTGTCAACTTCAAGTTCTTGGAACTTATGAAAAGTTTTGCATAAGACCTTAAGACATTCAAGGAAGTTTAAGGAGGTCATTTAGGATCCAAAATTTTAATTTTATCATATTTATAATGTGTATCCTTCATGAATAAATTCTAAGAGGGATAGTGACTCCAAAACCCTTGAAAACCTTGTTTTAGGACCTCATGGTGGAAATAAAGCCAAAATTACATATAAATGGATTAATTTGACCATGATTAATGAATATAAGATCTTTTAAACTACATAAAGATAAAATAAATGGAATTATATTGTACATAATCCATACAAGTGATGCAATAGATAATATTTCTTGAATTTTTCTTATTTTTTGTAGGTCCTAAAGATGATCATTAGATAAAACCATTTGTGAGGGTATATTATGACTTGAAAAAAACCTCCTATGAAATTTTTAGATCTTGAAAATGTTCACAAGTTCCCTTGTTGAGACTTTCACCTTGACTAGTCTCTAAAATGACATAGTGAAAAGAATGGAAACTTATGTTTGGAGGCTTTTTAATATATTTATAACTAACAAAAGAATATGAGGTGTCCAAAAATATGTAAAAATACCCTTCTTATGGATTATTTAGGAAGGATTCAAATATTCTTGTGCTAAGTGTCAAGAGTGCCTATTATAGTTTGATCTTGATGATAGGTGATGATTGAGTTTTGTAAGAGAATGATCAAGAAAACTCCAAATTCATGTGAAGGATTATTTGTAACTCCCTCTCCTCATCACACATGAGACACTTGTCCTAACTTGCTTTGGAATTCTCAAAATGAAGTCCATCATGAAGGCAGTTTCACAAGAAAGAATTATTAAGAAGATTTCTATGACACATTTGGAGAAGAGGCTTATTTGGGAATAAAATGATGTGTAAATTAGTTTAATAACTCCTTATATATATCATATACATGAATAATAACTAATTTTAACCTTTATACACTTGTTCTTATGCCTCTTCAACTTCTCTCCTTTATCTCTTCTTCTATGTTCTATAAATGAAGCCATTTGGGCTATTGTAAAACATACATAGTTGGTATGGACAAGCCTTAATAATATGACATTAAAATTTTTCTTTGAACATTGAATAAATGTCCAATTCTAAATTTTTGAACATTTTTTTCTAAGTGTGTGAGTGATGTATAGTGGAGCTAAGTGATATTATCATCCTTACTCACTTTATCCTTCATGTTTAAGTAAGAGTTCTAATTCTAACATGTCATGTGAAGTGTGTTGAATGTACTAAGATCTTCCTCAAGTATAAAATTGTTTATATGGTGCATAATATACCCCTTTATTAGTTATCTTATTGATTATCCTATATATTCTACCTTCATATTGAAGTAATTATGTTAGAGTCATTTAATTCTTAGAATTGGTCTTGGAAAGCTTTGTTATTTAGTGAGAGTGTGATAGTCTATGGGATATATCTTGGTGAATCAGCTCTTCAGTATAGTTTAAATTTTATGAAAATTCCTAAATCTTTTCATGAACAAGCATTAGATTAGGTGATAGGCACTTAGAGAAGAATTTAGAGATCTATCCCTTTCAATCCTAGAGATTCATCTCTATTACAAGTTCCCAAAAACTTGAGAAATGATTCAATGTTGCATCAAATTGAAGGAGCTTCATAGAGTGTCCTAGGGTGAATAATTTGATGACAACAATTACAAGCATATGTTGTAACATGTAGTTCTAAAAACTGTGTAGGAGCTAAAAAATAGATAAATTAAATTTTAAAATCCATGCAACATGTGCATGCACAAAAAATACAAAGTCAATTTATTAAATTTATCCACAAAAAAAAAATCTAAATACATAGACCACTACAAAAAAGTATATGCATGAGATTTAACCTATTAATGCTTGCTTGTCTAAAGTTCCACATGCACTTTAATGGGAGTGGAAGTAGATGTGGAAAATGAAGTTGAAGTTACACCTCTATAAGCTTGAATTTTCTTCACTTCATTATCTTTGTAGACCTCTGTGGCTACTTCATGCTAGTTTTGTATGATATATAAATTTAGTAGTGAAGGCCAATGAATTATCTTTGTTTATCTAAGGAGCTGACATGATCATCCTTGGTTGTTTTAAATTTATTCCTAAATATATCCACTTCAGTGACCTTATTTTTAGCCTTGCTTAGTTATGATTCAATTTCCTCAATTGAAAAACCTTGTAAGCTCTATTTAAATTCATAGGCTACCTTTTGGATAAGCTTTTTAAAATTGAGCCTACTAACTAGCTTACCAATGGATTTTTTTACCTATGATAACTTCAACTCAAGCTAAATTGGAAGGACCTAAGCCTCATGTTCCTAGTATTTGGGGACTAAATCCCTAACATTCTATAACCAATCTTTTGCCTCTTCTTTCCTAATGACCACTAGGTTCAAGGCATTAGATGCCTCCAACATAGTCATTAAGTCAAGATGTCTATAGAGTGAGTTACTTATGTAGGACAATAATATATTTAATTTGGTACTATAATCTCTCAAGGAGTTATATAATATATTATTTTGGCTCACATGAGGGGCCATCTCATCCCTCATAAAATCCATAGCTTCTAATTTGTTGTAACATCTTGAGGATACCTCCTAGACCTCAGCTTCAATTATAATTAGGATGTATATTATTTTAGACTTTTATTTGAGATGTTCCCCTTATTTCTATAGCACCTACACCTCTACTTCTAGCTCTTTCCAAGCTAGCTCTGTACCTTGGTGAATGGAAACTATAATGCCCTTATGAGCCTGGGCTAGATCTACTAAATTTTATTCATGTAAGGATTTCCTTGGATATCTATTCTTCTTATTAGTAATTTAAAACACCTCTTGTCTCTCCTCTAAGATGATTTGGGTTCCCATATCATCCTATAGTTTTATCTTTTTGACCCTTTTGATGCTACCAATGGGGGGGTCAAATAATGTGGGACAAATGGAAGTTTTGTGATCTTAAATTTTGGTAGTTGGGAAACCTTAATCCTTAATTCCAGTGCCCATGTAGGAATTTCAAGTTTAGATTCATCATAGGTTTTATTAACAATGTCTAATTTTGTTTCCTATTGGGCTTCCTATTACTTATTGGAGGCCTTGGTGAGGACATCTATGAGGAAAGGCCATATGATTTTAGACCAAACCACCATCTTAAACTAAGGGAGTGGATGGACTATGATTATTTGAGGCTTGGCCTTCCTCCCCCTAGTTTCCTCTGTGGAAGTGGTGGTTGGAAGTGGAAGGGTGATTTGGGTAGATTGAATATGGAGTTGAGAGGTGGCTAAAGCCATTTTCACCTTCCTACACACCTTATTTTTCTTGAAGTCTCTAACCATGGAGGTGCCAATAAATATAGGAGGGACTGGTGTGGTGAATGGGATGGAATTGGAGATGGAATGGGAAATAGTGGTAATGGATGTGGAAGGAATGGATGAGGGGTCTTCTAGAGAGGCAACCTAATCAAAAATGCATAGATAAGACAAAAGAACACTATCAAAATATTGGGTACCTTGAATAGAGAGATCCATTAGTTCTTCTTGGAGGCACATAGCCTTGTCTATTTCCATCTTGGCTTCTTCATCTAGATTATCTTCGCTATCTTTAATTACCACCACATCTCCCCTAACTAGTTTTGAATGTGGAGGCTGAATGGATGAGCCCTATAATGCCTCTATTATGGGACTACCCATGGGAGTCCTTAGATTTGTTTTGTATACCAATGGGGTCCTTATCTCAGTGGGAGGTTCCAAAGGTGATGATTCTCGAAGAGTTACTTCCCAAATAGATGTAATAATTAGTCCTTGGGTAAAACTTATAATAAGATCTTCATGTATTTATACTTCCTCATTAGAGTCAAGATTAATGGGGTCTTTTGCATGTAATCACTTATTTGTGTTGGGCTTAGGTAGCCTATCATCCTTCTTTATTACCTTTAACCTAGAAGGGTCCTTGCTAAGAGGGGTAAGCCTAGTCCTTTTGATTGATCTAATTATTTTTCTCTCTAAAAATTTGAATGGGACCACCCCTTAAAAAGTGCCTTCTTACTATCTAATTCCCTGGTGGAAATAGAAGGCTCACCTTGGATAATCTTTAACTAATCCTATTATAATACAACAAGTTTTTCTCATTCTAATACCTCCTCATCTGATTGAGAGTTTGAGAATACAAAATCATAGTCATATGTTTGATGACTACTAGAATATTAAACCCATGGATATATTTCCAGATCTACCCATGGGGATCCTAGTCCTTATGTGGAAGTATAGGGAAAGGATAACTCCTACATTTTCCATTTATATCTACAAGATGATTTATTATTATATATTTCATTATTAAAATGGTAATTAGATGGATGAAATATAAGGCTTTATTTAATCTTGCCAAATATTCTTTTACACTCTTCCATAATTAGGATGAAATATCCTACTCTACTAACTTGTCTAAAACAAACATTTGCAGACACAAGGGGTCAATCTTATTCCCCCATACCATGATGATAGCGGGTAGAAGAAGAAATCTCATTTTTCAACTAAGTTACTCAATATATTATACCCAATCTAAGGCATCGGTAATCCATAAATAGATTTCCAAATCTAAGCATAAACATCCTTAAATATTCTCACCGTATGACTTATATAGTAATATATATGAATAAACTGATAGTAATCAAAAATTGATTTATTACTGTAGTCCATGGTTAGAGACCATAATGCACCAAGGTCTCTATAGCATGTTCCAATGACTAAATCCCATAGATATGACATCATGAATAAATACATAGTGGCTATAATATTCCTATCTTTGTGAATAATTTACTCCCTTAGATGTAGCTTATGATTTTACTAAAGGCATAAGTGAAATCATGTGTGAACAACATTTAAATTAATGGTACCCAATCCAAGTTGAGAAAGTAAATTTTAAGCATACTATATAATCTACTGAGGAGAATCATGTTAATGTGGATACCCATCTTAAACTTATCAATTAGGATAACCCCTTTTATCTTTTATTTTTCTAGGTGATAATTTGGTCTAGGATGAGCCATGATGATAACACATTCTCCATCAAGGTCTCTATGTTGAATTTCACTAGTGTGTGCTTATCAAATTAGATGTCATGGATGTTCAATAATAAATATCTCTAAAAATCTTCCCTTAATATGCAATCAACCACTATATTATTGTTTGAGTAGATCAAGAATGCATCTTATGATATTCTATCAGTGAAGAATAAGTCCTATAAGAGGTCTATGTAGGGCATCACTTCTAGTTTTGAAATAGTAAAGTATAATATTGAGAATTTTTAGGCTAATAATTCCTTAAAAAATAATTGGTCTACCAATGTCATATCATCTTCCAATGAAAATACGCCCATTGAATCAATAACATCCTACAATGTTGAGTAATTCTTGTACTTGTCACTGAACATGGTGGTAGCGAAGACTGTATCGGTGAATTTTATTAAATATTTGATCAAGTATGGAGATGGTGGATTGGTACCTCAGAATGTTTTGGATGTAGATGCCATGGTTGTATGTTTTTTTTCTTATCCTTTAACATGTTGCATTTATATATACCTATATGCCAATGTAAATGACTCAGCTCTAGCTCGACTATTGTTTATTGTATACTCTTGAAGTAGAAACTAGGGATATTTATGTTTGTAAGATAATATAATACTTTGAATACAAGTTAAATAAAATACAAATGATATATTTTAATCATAACACATTACTTATATATAATATGGAATTGAATACTACTTTGTGTGACATAAATGTGCAATGTTCACTTTAGGAATTCATTTCATGTATAATTCAAATTAATTAGCTCAGGGTTGTGGAGACATTTAAAATATCACTAGGAAGTAATTTTTTTGTTATATTGGCTAAGTATGATAATACTTAGTAATACTCCTAGTAATAAAGTGATTTAGGGTGTATATCAAAAAATGCTTTTGGGGTATTTTTTTTAGATAAAGTGTTCAAAAAAATTTCTTTGAAGGATTCATATGACAAAAAGTCCTAAAGTAATTCTTTAGGAGGGGTATTTAAAATGTCTAGAGGGAACTTCTAATTTCACTAAAGGGTAATTTTGATTTGAAGGGTCCACTTTTTAGGGTATTTTTTTCAAGACAAAAGTCCCAAAGGGTTTACTTCATGAATTTTTAAGGGTACTTTGGATCCTCTTCAAGGGAAATTTCATATGGCTAAGGGGAAATTCAAAGGTTTTGAAGGGTATAATTCTCTTAGATAGAATGTCCAAAGATATTGGCTAAGGGACAAAAGGTCTGGGACAAATGTCTCTAAGCGTATGTCCATGACAGAAGGGCTCATTTACAAAGGTTGAAGGGAAATTTTGTAGGGAAAAAGGGGTCAAAATAAATATCATTAAGGATAAGTTTCTTAGGGTAAGGGGTTTAGATAATAATTTTTAAAGGGTTTATCACACAAAACACAAAGCATATGTGCCTTAAAATAAGTGATCAAGAAGGGCATAAATGATCAATTTGGGAAAGGATAAAGATCTATATCAAAAGGGTTCTAAAGTGTAGGTGGAAAGAATTTAAAGGGTATACTTTGGGGCAAAATATTTCCCTAAGAGTCCACTTTGTAAAGCCCAAAGGGAACTTACAAAATTCCTAAAAGGTAATTTCATATGGCTAAGGGTCATTTTTGAAAGTTTCAAAGGATAATTTTGGATAGGGTCAAAGGGATAATCCCTCAAGGAATTTGTTTTGGGGAAAGTGTATTTAGTCCAAAATTCCTTAAGGAAAAAATTCTTTAGGATTAGTTATTATGAGAAAAAAAATTTAGACAAAAAGTCTGTAACAATTTCTATGACAAAATAAAGCTTCCTAAACAATAGGATAAAAGATTTCTCAAAACATAACATTTAAAAATATAATATTTCATTAAGGTTGAAAAAATTAGCCTAAATACTATAAACTTGAAGAATTAATCTATAATACTCAAGTTATACTCATAAACAAAATTCCAATATCATCCTACTAGAAAAGTGAAATGTCCTAGATTTTCCAAATTTTTCATAAACATGTGAAAAGGATCCCCTATTAAGATCACATTTAAAAAAAAGTGGTTCTCCATTTCCTTATAGGGAAAAAGGGGGTTGTTGGTTACAAAAACATGCTCTTATCATATGAAGTATATGTTACTTCAAGACAAATCACATCAATGTATTATTGAATTTATCATGGGTGTGTTGAAGTATGTGTAGTTGTGCCATGAAAATAAAAAGTGTGGCTAGGATTAGTTGATTGGATAAATGTACTATCTATGGTAGGAAGAAAGTTATGTATCTACTATTTTCTTAATAATTTCTTGTATCCTCAATAATATTTGGCCCAATGACCTAGTATCTTTTGAAATTCACAATATGGCTCATCTACCCATCATCTAGGTGGAGAATCAAGCTTAGACATGGGTAATACCTCATAAAATGAAGCATCATGTTTCATATATATATATATATATATACATATATATATATATATATACATATATATATATATATATATATACATATACATATATATATACATATATATATATATATATATATATATATATATATATATATATATATGATTATTCTCTTGAGTAAGTGTTATAGCTATAATAGATAACTATGGTGTGGGTATGGGTATGGGTAATGTGGATGACATATTAGAAGGAAGACTAATCGAAGGATCAAAAAATGTAATGAAACATTATGGTCCCATCATGGCATGATCTAAGATCATAATCCTAATAGGTTTAAAGGTGACTAGAGTAGAGAGGGAAGAAGATATTACCTACTCCATCATATACCTATGACCATCATTGAAAGAAGAAATAAAATCAAATGTAGTAGAAGGATAAGGAACTACATATAATAAATTAATACAATGTAATGTAAATTAGACTCATAAGCATGTTTTAAATAAGATCTAAAGTGAATAATTTATGCCTCCTTAGATTGGGCATAACCAACTAGGAATGGGTCATCTAGAGAATATACATCATTATAATGAGGTGTATGGAGGTAAGATTTTAAAGTATCAATTAATTTATTGGTCAAATAATAATGAGGAATTGATTATGTATACTTGACAATTTAAGTGATATTTGTGTTAATTAGCTTCTGATGAGATCAAAGACACAAACAATGCGTTAACTAAGAGATAATTATATAAGGTATATCTAAATATTTTAACTTCAAGATAATATCATTAGGCTCATCATTATTTAAATCTAAGAGATTAAGTGGTATGTTTTCCGCAATATTGGAGTGTTCACTCTAGCCATGGTTGGAATTGATAGGATAATTAAAGTGTTGAGATTCACGAAAGGGGCTACTAGGTAAAGGTTCAAGTGTGGGTATTTAAAACACACCACTTTTTTAGAAATTTTCAAGATTATAATATTTATTATCAACTTGAATCTTATATATATATATATATGTATATATATATATATATATATGTATATATATATATATATATATATGTATATATGTATATATATGTATATATATATATATATGTATATATATATATGTATGTATATATATATATATATATAAGATTCAAGTTGATAATAAATATTATAATCTTGAAAAATTCTAAAAAAGTGGTGTGTTTTAAATACCCACACTTGACACACTATAATTCATTATTGTGGGCAAATTTGACACACTATAATTATAGAAGAGGTGATGGTTCTCATACGATACATCTAAGATTAGCCAAAATAAATATTAAAGGATAATTGAAAATTAAATATCATGACCATGAATCTAATCATTATGGGAAGTGAAATTAATTAAAAGGGAGACATTTTTATTCAATCATAGCCTTGGCATGTACTTTGTGTATGCTTGATGTTACATTTATAGTACCCAAAAGTCTTAATGGAATCAAAATAAGTGAGACAAGTTCTTGATGATTTATGAATCAAAAAATGATCAACTTATATGTCACAAATTTGGACACTAATTAATAAATGAGTATCATATACATGAATTGATATTTAATCTATAATCATAGAATAAATATGAAATTTAAGTGAAAGAGAAGCATCCATAGTTTCATTTACTTGTATGGACATTTATTGACACTATTGGAGAAACTATCTAAAGACCTAGCCAAGGTTGATTTGTGCCCTACATATGGAGGTAAATGGATATTAATTTATAATATAATTTGATTTAAGTGATTACAATGATGAGTGGAAGTTATAATGAATTATGGAAAAAGAATTTGAGAGTAGAAGAGAGAAAGTTTTGTGATGGGATCATACTCATCATAACTTGAGGGTATTAAAATATAATAAGATAAAATATGAATAATAATATGGATGAGATTTGTACATATAAATGATTACAAACTATTATTGTTTGATTTTATCAATGGAGTTTTACCAAGTAGATCATAATACATTAAATTGTTCGATGTATTTTTTGGTGCAGGAGAATTACAAACTACATGTATTGGGTTGGTTGACAAAGTATCAATATAAATATTAATAGAAACATATGACATAATTTTTGTTAATTTATTTTATTATAGTTTAATAACAATATGTTTTATCAATTTGGTTGATTTTTTTATTAATATGATAAGGAAAAAACATATTGCATCAAGTTGGTAGATGTATTTTTTCAATTTTAGCTAACTATATTGCGATAGCTAATGTACTAGAAATAGAGGGATGAAATATAATATATTATATACATTTATTTGATAAAATTTTGAGATTATAATTAAATAGGATCAAGGTTTTTGATATAGTTTCAAATATTGGGAGTGAGTGTGACTATATTGGGTTGGTTGATATAGTCACAATAGATGAGTTGGTATGGACTTTCATATGCTCAAAATATATGAAATGAAATGGATATGTGTATTTAAAATATTGGTAATATGTAAAAAAAATTAATTATAATGAGGATAAGTATTAATGTAAGAGAATACACACCTCATGTTCTTCATGTTGAACACATTTTCATCATTATTTTAAGAATGAGTATCAACCATGGTTTCAACAATATTAGAGGAAGGGGGTTGAGTGTTAAGAGATTGGTGATTTGGAAGTGGGTCTTTATAGATGGCAAGGTGAGAATTATATATATTAATATAATTATGATAACTTTATAATCATTATATTTAACTACATTGTCATAGGATTTTTTACATTTTTGGATCATATTTTAGTGATCAAAATTGGGATCAAGGAGAAATTGAATCATGAAGTTCCTAACTTTCCTACATGATTAATTTGAGAGCTCCCAAATTACATGATAATAATAAAAAAATTATGGATTATAACAGTTCATTTTTGTATTTCTTTCCTAACTTTCATTTGAGAGTTCTCTTACTGAAGGTTTACGGATACATTTTTGGATTTTCACTATGGAAAGAGATTTATGAATGTCAACATTGTTTACATATGATGATCAAGAGAGGGAATGTTGGGAGGGAATTTATATGAAAGGTTTGGAAAGAGTTTTCTAATTTGAGCCACCTGGAAGAATAACATGAATGGTGTGTATATAATCTTAAGTATAAATAATGCCATCATTAGTATCATGTTTTTTTAAATATATTATAAGCATATGAGTTCCCAAGGTAGTTTTGGAAGGCTCAACCTACCTTATGAGGAAAATACTAGTGTTTAAATTTATCATGGGATTATTAAAAATATTTTGGAGAGAGAGTATTGACTCTATATTGGATTTTAGGATGGATAACACTAGTACTCAAATGGATAATATTATCCTTTGGCATGTATGTTTGGCTTTGTTAGATAAGAAATTTCAATGTTTATTGAAATTTTGGTTGGTTTCACATTCTAATTATTTATAGTTAATGATACATGATAAATTATTTTTAGGAAGATCATTGGTTTGAAATTCCTAAACCAAGACATTAACTAAGTCTTCTAAGTTAAAGATAATATTATACTTAATTCTATTGTACCAATATAGAGCATCACCCGAAAAAAGTTTTGGCTAGAATTTTGGTAGAAACAAAGGTATTTATCTTAATATAATATTTTGAAAGGTACCAAAAGCTTTAAAATGAAAATTAGTATCAATATATCCATTATAGGTGATATTAGGAGTGATACCACCTATGTATGTGGTTATGATTTTAATAATTAATGGTTCATTTTAAAGATGTTTGATTAATTAATTAAGAATTGGGGGTTAATTGATCCATGATTAGTTCCCATGAAATGAATTTTACTCCTCATTCACTCTAATATGTAGGGTGCACACCTATCACCCAATCTTGTGTACTCCTTGCTTGATGTTTTTTCAAATTCATACACACAAGTCCCATGCCATATCATATAATTCTATGGACTAACCCTTATGCACTCCACATTATATACTCATTAATATGAAATTCCCAACTTTAATTAATTTACATTACATAATTCATGTGATAAGCTCAATAAATTTTACACCCCTCATGCCTACAATACATTGCACTTGGCAGTTCTACACCTTAGTTCATAAGACCCATGTACTACACAATTTTTTATGCTAGCTCACTCACTCTTATGCACTCTATAGCTTATAACCTTATGAAACTCATAGTCACACACTATATCTCATATTTACATGAACCTAGACAACTTTTTGGACTCTATGGCACATCCACATGTTGACTCACCCTATTGACATGCTTCATGTGGTTCACCAATCATCATCTAGCTTGGAAGATGAATTGACACAACTATCTTCTTAGTAATTGATATAAATTTTATCAAATATTTTATTCTAATTGTATAAGTTTTTAACATACACATCCAATTAAAGGTTGAGGCTCCACATAATCATAACATAAATAACACAATCTACATATCTACATTATAGAAACATGCACCATAACACATTGTACTTATTTTCCCTATTCTCTATTAATGAATATAAGTCTAATTTATTAAAAGTAAGAATTTCACTACATTAAATATGTTTAGTTATTTATTTCTAAATTATCTTTGCCCATTGGATCTACACAACCAAAACTTGATTGTCCCCTACACACTTGGTATTGGGCCCCTTGGTATAGATCATTAAGCAATATGATTAACCTATGAATTTTTAGTGTGTGGGGGTAATTTGTGTTATACACTCCCCATTTAGGTTATTTAGGAGTAATATGAAACTAAACTATTTGATTTTGCATTTACATCATTTGATTGACATTGTTAGTTTGGAATTTATCCCTTTGATTCATGGCTTGCAACAATATTTTATTGGTATTGAGATTTTTTGACTAGTATAGGAAAATTGAGATACACTACTAGTGGTATTAACATGAGTATTAAAAATGGTTGGTTGAGTAGGTAAACTTGATTAAAATGCATAATGGTAGTGGCTATAGTAGGCATGGTGGAAGAAGAAGGAAGGAGAGAATTCATGTATTAACTTTCCCTGAATCCTATAGAAATGGTATGTGTAGGTGAAGGGGGAGATCCTATGTAGGGTCCCCTTATGAAGTTATAAATCACTATAAGATATTTTCCCAGATGTTGAAGGTTGTAATTAATTAATAAGATCATTCAGGTAGTATACTTAAGGTCAGTATCATCCTGAATGATAGGCATGTATAAAAGAAAGTTAAAAGGATCAAGATGTTGAGTAATAAGGAGTGCATTTTAATATTTTTTCTAATATTAATGTTAATATTTACTTTATATTAGTTATTGATAATATTAAAGTGATATTTTAAAGCTTTATGGGAATTAATTAAAGTCGTCATATCATGTTGTGTTATCTATTTGGATTCATCAAATAAATATTAATGATGGAAGGTTGGAGTGGGAATTGAATTGGGCTAGGCAAGGAAAATAAAATATATAAAAAATTAATTGTATTGACAACTCAATGAAGTGGAATCATTAAAATTGTATCAAGATATATAATCTAGTTTTTTAACCAAAATGTTGGAGAAATAGACTATATCAAACAATGTGATGTAATATGGTGCAAAATTTAGGATATATTCTGGAAGTGAACTAGATAAAAATATTCAATTTAATTACATATGTCAGAGATAAATAACAAAATTTCTTTAGTTAGATGATAAATTTTATACTAAAAAGATTGAAATTAACTAGTAATATATTATGTTGAGTTGTTTGATACAGTATGTAGGATATAAGTATGATAAAAATATTACCTATATTAGATATATTAAGTTGTTTGATATATTCACATAGATAGAGGAATAAGATACAAGAAAATATATTATATCATGTTGTTCGATATAGTTAAGGATGTAAGCATAAGAGATTGTATTTAATTGGTCGATGTAGTTTACAAATACAATTAACTATATTGATGTTGGGTAATGTAAAAAACACAACTATATAGATGATAATCGATGATGTCTATAATAAAGAATAGAATAGTAAGCAAAAAATAAAAAATCTAATTTTTATTTCTAATTACTTTTCTAAAAATAAGACCAGGTAAATGTACTAGATGATTTGAATTATTTGTAGGTCTCATAAATGTTCACTCTTTTACTAGATATTATTATCCAAATGTTTCAAAGCATTGACTATGGAGTAAATACCATGCCCATATCCCACTAACCTTCATATTGAGGGTACACTAAGAGTAATTAGCTAGTATTAACCATTAACTAGTGCACTAAAAATTCAATTAGATGGATAACATACTAAGGTTCAAATAAAAATAAAATCCTAACCATTTATGATATATTATGAGACACATGGAAACATAAAGTATATGCTTATCTCTACACTATGGATATGAGTATTAGGGAAAGGCCCTCATACCATGATTTTTATAGACAATAGATAAGGATTGTAAATAGAATAGTATGTATCCCTTAAAGCCAGTAGCTAAGAGGTATAAAACTAATAGAACACAATTTCTAAGGAAAACCAAACAAATAGAAAATAAATTTTAAAAATTAATGTCAAAAAATAAATTTCAGCATTCAATGAATTGAAATAAATAGGTAGTCAAATTGAAATGTAATGTGTGATTTGAATTTGAAACAAAATATTAATTTACCTTGTTTATGGTTAAAAAATAGAACAAACTAAATTGTATCAGTGTTAACTAATGTATTTGTACACACGGTATGGAATTATATCAAGTAGATCGATAAAGTTTCTGTAAAATATAATTATAAATAGAGGTATATGACGAGATCAAACAAAGCAAATACTTTGATTAAAAATAATTGTAATTATAGAACTAATTTGAATATTTCTATATAGTTTATTAAAAATAAAAATAAATATAAAAATGGATCAAGAAAATAAATGTAATTAATTGTAAATAATATTACATAAACATAAAAATATAAATACATAATTGAATTGAATAGTTCATCAATGTATTCAACTAGAAATAAAACTAAATATTAACAAAAATAAAAGATAGAGCTATGTTAGGTATATTTGTATAGTTGACGAAAAAGTGAATCAAAGATAAAACTATATAAACTAGTTTGATATAGTTTTTATAGATATATGCTAAACATAACTAAATTTACATAGGTTTATATAGTTTGATGGAAAATAAAAATTATTGGTCTATAAATAAAACCAGGTCATGATGAACAAAATAGTTTATTGTGAAAAACACAAATAAAACTATGCAACATTATTCAATATAGCTTTTTGTAGGTAGAAATTATGGTTAAGTTGTATTAACCAATTTAATATATCACACTAAACATAAATGAAATACAATTGGATTGAACTTATTTGATTCAATTCACTACAGAGGTGAAATTAATGGTTAGTTTCATGTTCGGTTTACCAACATGTATGCAACGAGCTATTATTGATCTAGAACTATATTATATAAAGATCCATAATCAAAGGAGACAAAATAAGTATATCCCATTGATACTTAATGTAATTAGGATATGATTAATGGACATAGTAAACCTAGCAAGGGGAAAAACCACAACATAATATCAAGAGAAAGAGTTATAAATCCTCAAGGAAATCAAAACCATGTAGTATCCATAAATAAGTATTTATTTATAAAGTAACCAAATCATAGTCAAGTAATGTAAGTAAAGAAAAATGGTTATAAACATATTAAAATGGGTAAGGAGCCATCATATGTAAATTAAGGCCTAGGGTACCTACAATGAATAAATGGAAAGTTTGAAAAATCCTATATCTACACTAAGACAAATTGTAAATATTATCCAAATAAGTACATTTACATTCATTAACCAAAAAATACGAAATTTATATCTATCAAAAGGAAAGAACTAGGGTTAGAATATACTTACTTTAAACAAAACAAGTTGAACCTCAATCTGTCCCTTAGCCACTGGTGTTTTACAAGATATTATTTGGATTTTAAGTATCTTAATGGATGAATAAATATATAGGTTAAAATGATTAATATTATTGCTTCTAATATTCCATAAGACAAGTTTTTGCCTCTAAGATAAGATCTAAACAATAATTCCTCAAAATGTAAACTTGGGGTATAAGTGTGAGCATTAGAAATTGAAAATGAATTTTCCTCTCTATCGAAATAAAATGGAAACTTGTATTTATAGTGGTGACTAGTAATAATACAACTTAAAATTTAAGATAATGTCATCAGGAAACTCAATTTAGTCTAAATCAAGATGTATAACCTTGAACTATGTCAGCCAAAATAACCTAGTTATAAATCATGTGCCAAAACATTCGAGAATACATAAATTTGATTGATGTAATTGGGATGGGATGGATAATAATTAAAAATACATCGAGTTAGGTAGACATAGTAGGAAAATCTAGGTCTTGATTATTAAGAAGATATGAGATGGAAGGAGATATCTTAATGGATCAAATATGGGGAAGCTAGAATTCATGTAGGAATGATATATAATAAACAATATCACTTATGAAGCACCATCAATCTACCCCCCACTTTCTTAGTTCACTCTTTAAGGAATAAACTTATGGATATTTAAACTTAAAAGGTTGTAGCAAGAGATAAAGGGTTAATAAATGATAATGTTTAAAAGTGTTATGTGTATACCAATTATTCCATTAACTTATTGATTGATCATTTCATGTACTAAAAATATATAAAAATATGAGTATTTGATTCTAGGACTCTATGTTACATGTGATTTGAATATTAAATCTATTAAATCATATAGTTACTCTTAACGTATCATAAATCAAGTCATGGGTATATGTATGGGATATGATTAACCTACAATAATCCTATCTCAATAAACATAGAATTGAATAAGGCCAATCAAATAGAGCCTAAGATACTTAGTTTCTCAGGTAATGGATAAGGAATTATGTAGATATAGTAGGGGAAAACCTATACAAAAATGTCAATAGAGAATGGTTACAAAACCTAATACCATAGCACAATGATATAGCTTTTAATAAAACTGTATGAAATTAATGGTTCAAGTAAAGTAAATAAAAGTAAAGAAAACTATGGGGAAGGTTTATAATGATAATAAAGGGTAAGGTTCCATGGTCAACCAAATGGGGTTCTAGGAAACCTAAAATGGAATATGGAAATTGTAAGAAACCCTATAGCCACACTAGTTTGTTCATTATAGAGATAACTTATAAGGATACACACACATTCATTCACTAAGAAAAAATAAACATCTAATATAACAAGTAAATAAAGGAAAGAGTATAGGGTTATAAAAAAATACCTTGGATTGGAACCATTGAACATCAGTATCCTCCTTGGCTAAAGTGAATATTTTTTAAGATATGTTATGGGTTAAAGAGTACAAATGGTTGGAAAATTACCCAAGATATCCTTGGTTAGGACTCCTAATGACTCCTTCTATTGAGTTTTAAATACTAACATAAGATAATATTCTTCAAGATAAGGTTAATGAATATAAATCCTCCAATAATGAGTTAAGGATAAGTGTGAGTGAAATAAAAGTAATTAGAGTGTATATGTTATATTTGGAATGAAATATGACCTGCATATATATTGATTGAATACCCAAAACAAACCTTAAACACTAATCCAATGGTATCAGCTTGGTTGATATAATTTAAATATATTTTTAGACATAAAATGATATCATCCAAGTTAATAGAGTATATATTTCAAGAGATAGGCTCAACACTAAATTGAGATAGAAAATGTACTAGATATGTTTTGAAACAAGCTTAAAACTACATCGAGATAACTAATAAAATACATGAAGGGTAAAATACACTAAAAATATCATATTTGTTAGGCTGATGTCATAAGATATAATGGAAACTGGCACAACTAAATAAGGATAAGATGGAAGAGGAAAATTGAAATATAATATAAAGAATTTAGACTATTAGTAAGGATGGTGTTTTAGGAAATAATATGGAAACACAAAACTATAATTTAAATGAACTATATAAATAATTGAAATTAAATGATAGTAAATAAAATGAAAATACACAACTTACTTAGCTTATTCATTTTAGAAAATGTTGTGTGTGTTGTAGGGGATGAAAGTCACGTAATGTGTAGGATAAGAGACAAACCTAAAAATAAGATAAAATCTCAATTTTTACAAAAAAAAAATTTAATCACCCAAAAATTATCTATATTTTCATGATTCTAATGCTTCTTTTAGTTCATGAAAATAACCTATAAAAAATAGTATATGGGAAAAATACATTATCTCACAATGAATAACTAAAGGTTGTAAAATTTTAAAATATTACTATGAATAGGTGATAAGGTATTTATTTATTTTTTAAAATATAGAGCTATGATTATCCAAAATTATCACTTTGATATACAATTTCTCACATATGACGATGCAGATGCATCATAGTTATGACCATAGTTATATATGTTTATAGTGAAATGATTGCCTAGTTTGTCAATTTGGATAAAATATAGATTAGGACATATAGGTGTTAGGAAAATATATATAATGGAATTTCCCCAAAAAAGTGAAAATGAAGCTAAAAATAAGATAGGTAATGAGTATTTGATGAAATTAAAAAAATAGGGACAAGGTAAATTATTATTGCTGATGAAGAAATCATCACACTCACTGAACTCTATCAGCCATGTCAATGTAGTTTGAAAGATGGGTTAAATTTATTGGTTGATGTTGTATAGGATGGTCATTGTAGTTAAGTGAAATACAATCTAATTTCATATGGGATGGGTGGTGTATTAAAAATAAAATATGTTTGATATCATAATAAATGTTTGATATAGTAGAATAAAATATTGGTCAATACTATATGATATGGATAATGCAGTATCATATATGGCTAATGTAGTAAAAAAAGGAATTTTTTTTTTGTTTTTAAATATTTTTATGTATTTATATTATATTTTTGGGTCAAAATATAACTATGAATTATTTTTTGACATTTTTTAGAGATAACAGATATTATAGAACTTTTGGATGTGATGTGTCTTATCGATCTACTAGAGAGATTGTTATAAGTTGAACACATGTAACTTACCACACTTATATTTTATTTGACTATGGGGATGTTTCAAGTGCCTCACATTGTGGATATTATTACCATGTCTCTTTTATGATTGAATAAACTCACTGACACATTTAGATGGGTGGTGGATGGGGACATTTAGAATACAACCAAATTATACCATGGATACCAATTATGGGCATAGTGGTGGTATGAAATACCCAAGACACCATGGATGATATATGATTGATATCATATTAGGCTGATATTCCAAATAAATTTGAAAGTCATATGCTTGTTTTACGACTCTTTTAGGTCCATATTTTGGGCATTCCAATCATATATACATACCTGATTAGAATTATGATGGAATGTATTTTATGACATAAATATAGTAGTATTATTATATTATATATCATAACATTTTTATGATCTATATTAGAGAATGGAAAACTATATTATTTAGGATTGGTTATCTAGGTGTAGTTGGTGTATGGATTTTATGTGATCCTAAGTAGGGGAAAATAGACCACGGGATTGATTACACTATTTTTTAGTTGGAATATGATATGTTTCCCATGTATAGATATATGGGATTATATCATGTTATATATTATTCCCTCCCATGGGTGAGGAGTTAGGATAAGGACTATATAGTCTAAGTGATCCCACACACATTGGATTTAAATATTGTGCCATGTGATCACATCATATGAATGTCATACATAAGTACTATATATGATTGGACATCCTAGACAACTATACTAAAAATACATGGATGAAGGTGAATTACTAGGAAATACAACTATTAGGTGGAACCACATCCATTTGATCACACCCTAGCATATTTTGGACTTGTGCACTTGATATCTCCTTTAGTGGTCCCAACATTATGGGCCTACAATGTTGGAGAGCCATAAGGTTTTTGAGGGAGAGGAGTGATAAATAAAGTTTCTATGGTGAGGACTTATTAATCTAGAGTGTATATATGAAGACAATAAAAATATTATGTGTCATAGGTAGAAGTAGGAGGAGGTTTAAAACTAATTATTGAACCTTGGTGACAATAAGGAAATTTGTAGGTGTCTCAGGTAAATAACTAAACTATAGATTTGTGAGTACACAAATTATCTCATTAGGATATATTAGATCTTAAATGGAGGTATGTAAGTTTATCACTAACACAAATCCATGGTATCCTTCATGTTATAGGTGGTTGAGGTGATAGAACTATAATAAATAATTAAATTTTTTATTTTATGATAGTAATCTCATTTCTTAAAGGATGATAGTAATTTCATTTCCTAGAGGATGAGATGGAATGGAGCTTCGTGTGGATAAGATAGAAAAGTTGAATAAATAATCTAAGAAAGAAAAAGGATATAGTGATGAACATAGTTTTCATGTGAGTTTGGGTCTAGGAATGGGTACTTTGGAGGGTCTAGGTTAGAAACATGTTGTTTTCAATCCCTTTATTGATAAGGATGGAGGAAAAAGTAAGTCTATTAATTTTTCTAAGGAATCTCATTATAAATTCTCTTAGTTGAACAAAGCCTAAAGGTAAAGCTAAAAAATTAGAATAAATACATCCTTCTCAAGAGATTTAAATCTCAAATTATGATAAAGGCAATCACATATTTATCCTAGACTCCCTCATCACCGTAGATTTTTCTAGAATGTCTTATGATTTGGTTGGTAAATTTTTGGGAACTTAGCCCAACATAAATCTTTTTAAAAACTGATATTTTAAGAAATGGTCTCCTAAAGGCCATATTTAATTTTTTACCATAAATAATGGTTTCTTTCTTATCCTTTTTCATAATGAATAAGACTATGCTAGAGTAATGGTAGGCGTCCCTAGTTCTTGAGAAAGTCTAGTTGGTTCCTTGGGAAATGGAAATAGGGTTTTGATCTAGTAAAATAAATCATAAAGACAATGCATAGTTGGGTTAGAATTCTGGGACTAACTTTATAATTATGTGAATAATATATTAAGATCATTGTATTCAAGACCTTTGGTTATCTCATTAATTTTGATGTTTCCAATAACACGTACTAGACTTGTGCATGTTCTATTTTATGTTAACACATTTATTAATCAATACTTCCAATATTTTATCATTTTAAATTATATTGAAAGAGAATAGGTGGAAATAATAGAGTATGAATATTTATCCGTAAGTGTGATAAATTTCATAAGTTTGGTCATATGACAATACTTTACTCAGCTAAAAATAATAATAAAGGTAATGGATTTGGAGAAAAAAAGACCTAAAAAATTTGTATAAAACCCATTTTAAAGTAACTAAGATGGAAAAATATTAAATTCATGAGAAATAATCAAAAAAATTCAATGAATACATTCATGGTGATCACATTCAAATGTCAAAATCAAATGTGAAATATCAAGAGTAGGGAAAAATTTTCAAAGATCCAACATTTTTACAAATGATAAACCCTAATAAGTTTACTATCTAAAAATATAAATATTAAAGTTCAAAATAATTAATTCAAATGGATGAAAAGTAAAACTAGAGCCATTATTCTAAATTCAATTTGTCAATTGCTAGAAGACTTGATGTCCTAGCCTAGCCTAGGAAACTTTCATTCTCTTTGGTCAACACTAATTGGTTATCTTATTTAGAATTTTATAAAGAGGATAAGATATTGGAATTATTTGAGGTGTTTCCTTGTTATCTCAAACAATAAAAATGAGTACATGAATGTACTCATAAATAAGACATAAAATAACCTTATTTATTTTGAGCTGACCCCAAAGTCTTTAGAGATAAATAATAAATATTAGTAGAATAGTTTTCCACCATTTACAAAAAATAAGGAGAGTTTTTAGAGGAATATAATGACATTTTTCATTCTCATACTTTGATTAATATAGTTAAATATCATCAATTAAAGAAAGTTTTGGATCTTGATATCCCTTCTAGAATAACGAAAAGGTTATGCAAGAAGGTAGACATGGGTTCTCGAAGGAAGGTAGGTAAACCATATCAAAAGTAAATATTAAATAAATCATAGATAGGGAGGTGGATGATGGGGTTCATACTGTATTACTCATAAGGGGTAACAAATTACAACTTAGAAGAAATAAATGAATATTTTTAGGTGGAACATTATAAATGTGAACCATATCAATAAACACAAATTCTTTAAAGACTTATGAATGAACAATAATAAACCTTGTAGTAAAATTATGAATGTAAATTATTCTAATCTAAGGTTATTCCATGAACATCATAAATTTCTTAAAAGGTCTAAATTAGTCATCATAGAACATTACCAGGATAATAAATGATGAAAAAAAGTTGGTGTCTCATTTCAAAGGGGTGTCCTTGGTGAAAGTGTATAAATAAGGGAACAACTATGTTGATATGATGGAAAATATTAGGGTTTATTCAAATTCATTTAATAGCTATCATGGTAATAGATTTATTATTGACATCACTCCCCTTATTGACATGGATAGAGGACATCTTATAAAACAAAATGATGACCTATTTAATGATGAATCAAATAAATCCTAAAGGAGTAGATGGTATTTCATGAAAAAATATCATTATCTCACCATATATTAAGATTTTTTATGCTATAATTGACCTAATGTACCATAAAATTAATTTATTTGATCTTAATTCCAACTTGCATTGTGCCACAAAGGGTTTGAAAAGGGGAATCTATGGTAAATACTTGTAAAAACAAATGATGGGTGGAGATCATGATCATTTTGAGACTATTTCTTGTGAGGATGCCAAAGCAAATGAATACATTTTTCATAAAATGGTGAAGGGTGGCTTGTCAACCTTTATGGAATGATTGGTAGGCCATGACATGGGACTATCCAAGGACTTTGATTAAGGGTGAAAAGACTAGGAGGTATGTATGCATGGACTAAGAATATTGATAACTAAAGAACTCATAGAGGAGATAATAAGAATGGACTACTCTAGGATCAAGTTATTCAAAGATAATAAGAGGAAGGAGGAGTTCATAAATATCTTCTTTAAGAAGGAAAAGAAAAAACCAAGGCATTGTCCCAAAAAGGGTTCAAAAGGATAGAACTATTTGAGTCTACAAATTATGTGATTTATTACCTTAGAGGGAAAATATATTATGATTTACTCCCACCACTTCCTCTTACTCAATAAATTCAGAGAGCATACCATCAACCTCACATATTTTTCCTAAAAGCATTGGAAACTAAAATGATTAAATTTAAGGGAAAACCATTGGCAAACATCATTCATGCAGGACTAATTATCCTATTGTTTAAGAAAGGGGAACCATTGTGGTCTAGAATAGTCTTAGAGGTGATCAATATTCTAAGTGAGTTGTAGGAATTAGATAAAGATGAGGAATTCTCCAATAAGTTTAATGTCAAAAAATATGGTAAGCAATAGGTTGAGGGGGGATAGAGGTCAGTCCTCCCAGGGGGACTCCAAATATTGAGGCATTAATAGGGGAATTCTAGTTTATGCGTCTCTTATTTATAGTAGAGGTTAGGGGACCCCTAACCCTAAGAATAAGGATGGTATTGAACATTTAGTGAATAAGCTATTCATGAATATTTCAATGCAAAAGTTTCATTGTAATGAGATTATGGAGGAATTTGAAAATCTTAAAGGGATGTTGGGTATTAGGTTAGAATAAATGTAGGTTGGTAAAGAATAGGTAGGAACTGAGGACTCACCCTACAAAATAACACTAAGAGTGGCAAGGTAGAAGATAGTAGGGAGCTCAAGAAGGAGATGGAAGAAATGAAGTTGAACAACCTAATGCATAAGAGGAAGGGAGAGGATAAATATCAATTCATGGGGAACTAGACTAGATTAAAATTAAACATCAAAGGCAAAATCTTGATGGCCAAGAAATTGGTCATTTATTTTGAATCAGATTAGTTAGACTCTTCTTTGTATGCTTTTGCTTCCCTAGGACATTTAGCCAAATTTTAGTGTCTTTTTGGTGGAACAGTGTTTTTTGTTAGGTCTCTATTTATTTCTCTAGGTTTTATTGCTTAGTCACACCTATCTTTTAGCTTATTTTATCTAGGAATGGGCCCCTATAACCCAGTTTTAACCAATCTTATAATAAAAAGAGGAACAATAATCCATGTATTATGGCTATTTAAAAAACAAAGATGGAGGAGAGTTATTTTGAAGACAATAATAAATTCTTATGGAAAGAGACTTAAATTTTTTTTTATATCTCTTTAGGAGCCTAAAGGAAACTTAACACATTTTATAAGGATAAGGAGTTGGATGGTGACATTTTATTTAAAAGTCCCCATCATTTATATATTTTTTTAATAAAATTGATTGGTTTACTTGGATTTTCTCTAATATTTAGGCCCCAAATTCATCTTTTAGGATAATAAAGTTACTTGAGGAACTTTGTAAATTCATAAAAATTTGTGAAGGCCTTTTATGGATGGTGGTTGGTGATTGTAACACTCCTTTACTCCTTATGGAGAAGTAATAAGGTAATCAATTATTTTGTAAAAGCATACAAGACCTAGGTGATTGCATCTCCTTAAAAATACTTTTGGATGTATAAATTAGGGGATCAATTTTCACTTGGTTGTATATAAGGATTATAAATAGTCTTACTCAGGTTAAGTTAGACAAAGTTTTTGTCTTTATTGATTGGCTTTTAAAACTTGACAATGGTTTGTCTTCCCTTCCCAATATTGGGTCCAACCACAATCCCCTTGTCTTCCCTTCCCAAGATTGGATTTTAAAAATGAAATAAATTTGTTTTGGTTCAAAAATATGTGGTTTAATCATATTGATATTATTTATAAAATAAGAATGGTGGATAATATATGTTTTTAGGACTACAATGTTTAAATTATTCGAAAAGCTAAAATTTATCAAGAAGAACATTAAAGAGTGGAATAAATATATCTTTGGTAACATATTTGTCAAAAAATATAACTTAAAAATTAAGTTAGAGGAATTAGAGGATTATATTTATTTAAATGGATTGAATGAGGAAACTCTCTCTAAAGAGAAGATCCTTCATAGTTAATAGCATACTATTTGTATGAGGGAAGATTTTTTTTAGATCAAAATATAGAGCTACATGGATTAAAAAAAGGAGATAAAATCACATTTATTTTTCATTTTACTAATTTAGAACATAGAAACCATAAAAATATTTTGAAGCTTTCTAAGGATAATGGTGAAGTTAGTTCAGATGTAATGGATATTAAGGCTAAAGCAATTCATTATTTCAAGAACCTCTTTAAATCCAACCTAAATCCAAATGCTTTTGAATTCAAAGAGATGCTCGATTTTATTACCTACATAATCACTCAATAAGGCAATAATATTTTTTTAGCATTTATCTCCTTAGAAGAATTTAAGATTGTAGTATTTATTTTGGAAGGACAAGGTACCTGGACTAGATTGCTTCCCTGATGCCTTCTTTCAAAACTATTGGGACATAATCAAAGTAGAATTCATTTAAGGTAAGTTATTAAGATAAATAAATAATAAATTCTTTGTTTTTTTCTAAAATAAAAATGAGACTTCTAATTTCAAATGTTTTTGACCTATAAGACTATGCAGCATGATTTATAAGGTTGTTATAAAAATTCTTACATCTAGGCTTCAACCACTCTCAGAAAATATCATATCTATTAATTAGGCATGTTTTGTTTTAGGTATAAAAATATAATATGGTATTATAATGGTGCATGGGACTATTCATTTAATGGAAAAATATAATCATGGTATGATTCTCAACCTTGATATGAGCAAAGCCTATGATAGTATTTATTAGGATTCTTTTAGATAAAGTTTTAGGACATTTTAGTTTCCAATTTCATGTTAGACAAATTATTATAACTTGTATTTCTTCATCCATTTTTTCTATTTGAATTAATGGGGTACCTGAAGGATTTTTTTGGTAACAAGAAAGGAATTAGATAAGGTGATCCAATGTCTCCTTTATTTTTCATCATCATGGTAAAAAATTTAAGAAAATCTCTTTCTTCTACTATAAGGTAAAAAAGGTTAAATGGTTTTAGGAATGATATGGGAGTTGATACTTATCTTCACCAAAAATTTATTTATTACACTATGATCCTTGATAAAACCTTTGTTAAGGAAGATAAGGAACCAAAGGATATTATGGACAAATTTGAGGATGCTTCTAAATAGAATATTAATTTTGAAAATATCTCTTTAAATTTATTAAATACTCCTTAAAATAGACAAATTAAAATTTTTCATGTTTTGGGATGCCAAATTAAAGAACCTCCTTTTATTTATTTGGGGATGTTTCATTTTTTTGGTAAAATGTCTCAACAAGTTTAGAACCCCTTAATAGATAAGTTTAAAATAAAACTATCAGGTTAGAAAGGGGTATTCCTATCTCAATTAGGTAAATTGATGATTATTAATAGTAAGCTATGAATCCTCTTAGTTACCTTATGTATAGGCTTAAAATACCTAAAATAGTGGTTTAAAATCTTTAAAAAAATTAAAAGATATTCTTATGTATGGGATCCAAAGACTAAACTAGGTTCTTTTGTTGCTTGGGATAAAGTATGTATGCCTAATAAGCTTAGAGTCTCAGGGCTTATAAGATTGAAATCCATGAATAGGGCGCTTGTGTAAAAATTAGGCTAGTGATTTATGAATAAAATAATCAGTGTACTACAATCTTCCACCTGATATTTGGAGTGTAGAGATACAGTTGTTTCTCTATGAGGAATGAACTTTAAGAGGATCCTATTTTTGGAATTTCTTAGTAAAAAGTAAGGATATTTTTCTCAAAGGTTGTCAATGAAATATAGGGAATGGAAATTGTGTTATATTTTTTTAAGATCCTAATACTTTTATCTAACTTCTTTCTCTAATTGATTCTTAGTTTCAAATAGGACTAGCTCTCCAAAGTAAATATGGTTCCCAATTTATAGACTATATCCATTCTTACATAGTAGAGATAATATGTAAATTATTGGAGTTTGAATATTTATAATATAATGAGTTTTATATGCTTTTAGATCTGAATTTTCTTCTCGTAGGGGTTCACATAACCTATTTAGAAAAGGAAGATGAGTTAGTTTGCAATGACTCCTTTGATGGTCACTATAAAGTGAAATCAAGTTATATCATATTGATCAATTGAACATAATAAATGAGTCTTTAGGAGAAGGTATGGGATAAGGTTCTCATTCCTAAAATTATTATTTTATTTTAGATAGGTATGTAATAAAATATTAGCATTTTAGATAATTTGTATAAGATAGGTTTGGTTATAGTTAATAGATATCCATTGTGTGAAATTGATCTTGAGACTATGAATTATATGTTTATTGAGTGATCATTATATTTTAATGTTTAGGGGATTTTTTGACTTTCTAAGTCACCCCTAGCTCGCATAGAGTTCACAAGTATACTATAAAATATTTTCACACTGTGAAGCATCAATTTATTTAAAGTAAGCCATGCATAGATGCCCCCCATATGTTCCCATGCCTAAATAAGTCAGTGTAGATATTGGAATTGATAAAGTTTTGATTAGTTCCCATTAGGATTTCCTAATGTACACACCATGAAGATATCCTTCATCACACAATCTAAAATGGTGTGCAATCTCAAGGATGTAGAGCCCCAAGTCTTCAAATAGTGTAGACAAAGGTGGGAAAGGAGAAGTTATAAATTAAAAATAAGTGCACCAAGGGTATTTAATATTAATTTACATTCCTATTCAAAAGTGTCCCTATGCCTTCATGATGAAGTCTCACACCAAATTATAGAGCTTCACTTCTACACTCATATACATTATAGACTATGATCCATGTTATGCACATACTACTTTATAGATTAATATGAAACCCAAGTGGGAAGTGAATACTTGAGAAGAATATATAATAGGGACTTGACATAAAAGTGTAAAAATCATGCACCCTAATAGAGGAATTCTACATATACACCCTTCACTAACTTGCAGTCTATTGCATAGTCTAACTGCGTATCCCTCACTACAAAAATATCCCTAAAAGGTAAAAGGTAATCATTCTCATGCTAAATCATAGAGTTTAACTTTTGTGATCTCATAAGTCATTGACTATGATCCATGCTATGTATAGATGACATGGAATTTCAAGGGAGACCCACATAGTGATTGACAAGGTGATAGTAAATTATAAAGAGGTAGTTGTAAAATTAGTTGAGTAGCATTTGAGGCCTTTTTATAACTAATAAATGTAGAAGAAATTTTCAAACATCATAAAATGATCACACACATCCTCTCTTACTTCTCCAAGAATATTCCACTCTCAAACACACATGTGGATCTAGAGGAATCCTACCACCAATTCCTAGATTTGAATCACCATGCCTTAGGGAAATTCACATCATTCTGATGAGATAACTGATGCTTTATGCACATATATGAATGATAACACTTTCACAACTAGTTCCAAAAAATTTGTGCCTTATGTAAGGTATTCATGTTCTATGCCCTACCACAAAATTTCTTGTGCAACAAACCATCCATAGGTGCATGTTTTAAACAAAAATAGTTTTTTTCACACCTAATGGGACCAATTTGAATAAATATCTAAGGAAATAATGATACATTTTTTAAAAAAATGTTTAAGACACTTCATAAAGCACCTAGAACCTCTGAATGTCTAATCTATAAGTTTAACCAGTTTGAGTGCTTAAATATATGTCTCTTCATCCCCCATTCCATGAAAATTCTACTATCTAACCTTCCCATTCCTCATATCAAACTCATGATAATGACCATAGTTCCCCCCTAGTTTGGCATGGATCAATAATTTATTTACCTTATCATAACATTTACGCCCCTCCCACCCTAGTTAAGCTTTCTTGGAATCTTGTTTTCACCTACAACCAACCTCAAGAAGGATACCTTACTTATAATCTAGATTTTTACCCTCCTAATTAGTCCTAGAAGAGAATCAATGATATATGTTTGTAGTTTTAGAGACAATTGAGTTAGATTGAAAGAGAGAAAGATTATAGTAGGCAACACAAAGAACTTTCACATCAAGCTTACACATGTTAGTAGGAGTTGATGGAGCAACATAGATATAAAGATGAGTTCTTATCTAGAAATATCTCATCCAAAGAAAATAAAATGTGTTAGTTACTTATGTAGATGTAGTGAGTTGAATTGCATCTAGTCAGTTTCACTCTTCCTTTATTATCTTCAAACAAGATCCCTCTATGATTTTAGTCTAGCCTATCAGGAAAAAAACTTCTACCCTTAAGGTACCTAGCTTTAAAAAAGATAAATCCTCTACATTTTTACGTATATCATCTAATTTCAAGTTTTTAATTTTTAGATACCCCTTTCCATGAAATAAACTACACCCATTCCTCCTGAAAAACCAAAGTGCATTCATGACATCTTTCTAGGGCTATGCACTCTAACTTCAAAATTCCAAACCTTATGAAACTTCCTTCTGATATAACTAAAACATTCTTCCCTCCTACCATATTCCTATTTAAAGGAGGACTAGTTATTTGGAGTATATATGAAGTTCACTCAAAAGAAGAGGATGGTGCCTCAAGTGAAGAAGAGGAGATAATCATTAGTAGTCCCCTTTATACCACCACACTATAAATATCAACCCTAAAATGATAATAAGATATATACAATCATATGGATTAGGATGGTGAGGGAATGAATAAAGTGGTGGTAGAGGGGAGGATCTAAATGAGGAAGGGTCAATTCACACTATCCCATAATACATCCAAAATCTTGGGCTATACTTCTCTTGGGTAAATGAGTTACCATTTGAGCTATAGAAGAGGACCTCAAATAAGAATCAACCCTTCCAGAGGAGCACATGCCTAAAGGAAATGATTGTGATCACCTCAAGGTTAGCCTGTAGTCATAATCAAAAGTACAAGAATAATAAAACATTTGGGATGAGCTTGATGAATTTGGCTCAAGCCTTTATGATAAACTAACATCCCCTCAAGAGTATACCAGTGACCAATTCTATTCCAACTACCATATTGAATCACATACCATATAAAATTAGGTTGTAAATCTAGAGTAAGTCACAACCTCATAGATAGAATCCTATAGGGATATGGGAGTATATATAGGAATAAATGAATCATAAAAAGGATCATTTAAATAAATGGATTAATACTAGCTAGTCGAGCTTGAGAAGTAATAATAAAAGGTAAAAGAAGTTGTGGCAATGAGAACTATAATTCCTTGCACACCTAGGCATATCACAAAGGTTTTTTTAGAAGGCATGTTATACTTAGATTAGTAATAAAAATATGAACAAGGGCATCCCATTGAGTTCATGAGATTCCAAATTATCAAGTACAAGCCCCCCAAACCATAGAAGGCTTAGTCCTAGAAAATAGCATAGATAGGCATAAATAAATATGGGAGGGATTGTATCAACTTCAAAGACATCATCCAAATGGCAGGAAAGCTTATGTGCATTTTGATCAAGTAATTCATTGAAAGGAATCCTAGGAAAACAAACTTCCTTGAACACTCTTCAAAAGTAACTATGGCACACCTTCCTAGAAAAAACATATTCTCTCTCACCTAAGCCCATCACATGTCAATAATAGGATGACACATAATGAAAAATATCTAAGGGGTTTCTATTCTGATCTAGGAGGATGAAGAATCATGTTTTTAGGTTGTATATATTAGATTAGATTAGTTCACATTGTATTTCACTACATGTATGAGGACACATTGTATATTATTAATTTATTTTTATTTTATTTGAAGTGTGTCTCACACATTTTCTTCACCTTTTAATTTATTTATGGTAGGACTCGATTTAGTTTATTTAGCCATAGGCCAAGTACATCACAACTTCAATGACTCCATGCCTAATGGATCATTTTATAGGCTTTTAGATTCCCACTTAGAAGGTAAGTAGATCACATAAATCACCAAAAGTCTTTATATTATCACTTAAAATTTCACCCATTGAAGATATTAAAAGTATCTCCTCATTAAAATAGCACAATGGAACCACCTCATGGATGTGGGTGACCCAACTTTGAGGGGGATCTCTAGATTTGGATCTAGTCCCCCTTGATGTACTACTTTGATCAATCTTACCACTAACACTTGGGGGTGAGAATAGATAAAATTAAATATAATATAGGATAGGTTATATACCAAATAAGTCTTCTACTCACACCATCTAACATGCACTTGGAACCAAAAAGAAGTCTGCACATACACTTCATCCAATGATAATCTTCCCTTTCACATAAATGTTTCAAGCATGGGGTCTTAAAGAGAGCCTAGGTTAGGATGACTTAGAAAATAGGAATTCTAAGAAAAAATATTTAATATAATACTCACTATACCTTAAATCAAATTAAACACTTCTTTTTTACCTACAAAAGAGAGATTCTAAAACACACAAGGCACTAAGAAGAGTAACATGTGAAGGTAAGCAAAAATACACTTGTATAAGACCAAAAACCATTATATGAAATTAGTGAAATATTAAATGAGGTAAAAAAAATATTTTTTAACTAAAGGTAAAAATTTGGTAGGGATTTTCCATACCCAGGTGGAGAGATCTATATAATATCCCAAAAGGCTAGAACTTATAGAAATTGTGAGAGGAGGGAGAGAAAGAGAAGCTCAAGAGTCATAGAGACACTTTTAAAACAATGAGATTTAAAATAGTCATATAATCATGTGATATATAGTTTATTAAGGTAATGAAGGACAAATGTCACTCTAAAATATTCAATTCCTCCACATGTGGCATAGATTCCCTTGTGCTTGCATAAGAATCTGCCTTCAAAATTTGCCTTCACCAAACTACCTCATCTATACAAGGGTTAGGTATGATGATGGATATTAGTGCTAAGGTTTAAAAAAAATTCTTCACATGTATTTAATTAGTCCTTGATCATTCTTATTCTTTTGGCAATGAACAATCATCCATGATAGTCCCAAAATGACTTCGTTCAATGCACCTCTCACACTTGTCACCCAAAACCTTTCCAATTCTACAATCTGATCCATGAACAAGGAGGAATAACACTTTTCAAGAGTTTGAATATCATCATTTTTATCAAACAAGCCTTAAGAGGCTTCATAACTAGAATTTCACCACTTTTCCTAAGTGTTAACCACACATTCACTATGACTGGCTAAAATGAATGGGATGGTAGGCACACTTAAGAGATGATATATCTCAAAAAATGGACATAAATACTTATAAAAATTCCTAAACTCTCTCCAAAAGTTGGTTTCACATTTTTAAATCTTCTCACTCTTATAAAACACATAAACATTTCAAAAAGATCCCTATTTTGTACTATCCATACAAGTACAGTATACCTCAATACATGTCTCAGAACCCTAGAGAGTCCTCTATAGCTTCTAGTTTATTTCATGTAATATCCATTTCATTTTGATGCTTTAATTTTCTTATCTTCCCAATTGGGTCCTTGGAGAGGGTTTAGAAGGGTTTTAGAGTGGTCTAAACTCTTAATGTTTGTTCATAAAGAATAGATGTTAGAATTATATCAAAATTCCACTAAAGGCATTCTAGGGGCCCTCCGTAATATCCTTTAACACCTTAGATTCCCATGAAATGGTTGGTGAAAGTTATAAGCATTCTAATTTGGTCACTCGAGATCTTATAATAGTTTGCATAGGCCTGAGTTGTCTTTAAGACAATAAATGGCTCCTTGTTGAAATTATTTATAATCTAAAGGATTATACACCTTTGATATACTCTAAAAAGCATTTCCAAAATACATTGGAGTGTTTTTTTCATAATATAAGTGTAACTAACTTTCCAATCTACCTCAAGCCTAAAACTTGTTCCACAAGTCTATATACAACCTAGTTTTAACATGGATCTCTAATGAGTTACCCTATTTACTAATAATTCAAAAACTTTATTTACACATCTATGAACATAATTCAAATCATTTTTATTCTTTCCAAAGGCAAAAACTATAATTTACCCCAAAATTTGCCTATAGGCCTCGTCAAGCTTAGTGCATCATGACTGTAACCCTTGTTACATAGAATACCCTATTTAGCCCTAGACATTATTTCAATGTTTTTTTATGTTTTCTCAGGTGTCCCACAAATTCAAAAATTATCTTTAAGAGTTTCCAAGCCTTTTAATCCACTATTTCACTTATTTCTACGAAGTTGTAGGGTTTGTGCAAGGTGAAAACTACCCTACCTTTGAGACAAATAAAAGGGTATTACCCTATTTATATCATTAAAAAAACAATTTTATGAGGTTAATAATGTCATAATGGTTATCCATTCCAAATTTGAGCTCCTGGTTCTAAGTTTTATACCTCTAACTTACTCAATCTCTCAGGCAAACTTTTGGAGTGCACATTGTCTGTAGGGGTTAGAAATTGACTGAGTGTGATTGTTTTGAGACATTCCATGTTATCACATTCATTAATAAAATTATTTTCACATTTTAATTTTATTTATTTTAATTTATTAAAAATCATTCTATCCTTTTCATCTCACAAACACCTTTTATTCCCTTAGAAACATAGGACTGAGCTGACCCTATTATATGAGACAAATATTGACCTTACATGTAGGTTAGTGTTTGAAATGAGACTTGAAAACGTGATTAAAAACTATAAAGAGTCCCTTAAATTAACCTTATACTTCATCTAATATAATATTCACCAACATAGTTCCTAATCTCCAAGAGACTTTACTCCCAACTCACTACCTATATGACCCTTGTCTCAGTCCGTACATGGTTATAGGTGTTTGTAAGCTTCATCTAGATTGTTCATGATGTCAAAAGGTTTTTTGAAACTTTTTTGAGGTTGATAAATATTTTTATTCTTCTAAAAACACATATATTCCTTTTTTGAAACAAAACTATGCTTTTTCGTGGGTTGAGACACTTCCCTATTGACCCCTATTGAAAGTGTTGATTCTTCCCTATGTATGGATAGGGTATGGGCTTAGGAAGTCATCACACCAAATTCCATTGTATCCTATGACATATTAGCTCATTAGTATAAATTAAACCATTTAGAATCACTCATATATGGAATACAATCCTACCTTGCAATTTTGGTTGAAATGAGCTCTCTTTTGGTCTAAAACTGTAGATGACATTGTTGTAAATGAGTGTTTATTATCATATTTGGGCTTCTAAAAGAACACCTTCCCATTATCATTTATCCTTGAAACTTAATATGAGTATTTTCTTATAATGGGTATACTAATAAAAATAACTAAGAGTGTTTTATGTTATTTTGGTTATGATAAATGTCAATCCCAAAAGGATTAAAGACCTCTATTTTTACATTTCATGGATAAAAGGCCTGAACTCAGTCAACACTCTTGGAGGTGTTTTCAATTTGAAACTATCCTTACTACTCCTTGGATGGGTCTATCAACTACCATTTCATCAATAAATTATCCCAGGTGAATTCTAATATTACTTTCACATTCAAATGACTCTCTTAAGCCTCTTTTTAGGCCACCTATAGGTGGTGATGAGTTGTAAAAAGTAGTGAAGGGAAAAAGTGAACAAAATGCATGATTTAGGTATCATAGTCCCTTATTTGATCATAAAATTAAATTATATGACTTAAAAATTTGAGTCACTTTTAATTCTTTCATATCATGTGTAAAAACTCCATTCAAGGCACTTTACACAATTAAAGATGCAAAAGGGTAGTTTATACAAGCATATGAGAGGATTCTTGACTATTTGAGAGTTACAAAGCCAATAAAATAATGTAAAACCTATGGACATGTAATATAAAACATGGATAAACACTTGAAAAAAATTGTATTGTCAAAACCAAGAAGAATAATAAAAAAATAGCTCAAAACATATACCCTTCATGAATGGAATTGCATAAAAAGTTGCCTGGGATCTATGTGATGGATCATAAAGGATAAATAACTAAACTAAGAAATACTTCCATTAAAATTAATTAGACTTTGATTAATTTCATCTTCCAAGATAATTCCTCTCAACTCAAATTGTACGACCCACACCAAGCATTTGAAATTGACCCTTCTTGGCTTGCAAGGACAAGGATGAAGAAATAGAAGTTCAAATTGAAATTTTTGATGAAAAATCTACACAAAATCCATGTAAAGGAGTTTATGGAGGTAAAAAGACACTTAACTCATGTTTTTTTCTCAATATGAGCTCACCAAGTTTGTACAAGTGACAATAAAGGCCTAAAATCAAGGAAAACTCCCCATTTTATGCATATAACTACTTATTGGACTGACTTATAACTGATCCTAACATCTTCTAACCTCCTACACATTAGGATAAATCTTATTGACAAATTTTATCACTTTATAGTTTTTACATGTCATTTAATGAGCTAGAAATATGCCAAAATGGCATTTTTACACACAAGACATGGTAAATGATAATTTTATGACTTGTAACAAGACATGGTAAATGAAAATTTTAGGAATTTTTAACACCTTAAAACATATCAAAGACCATATTTGGACATTTATAACATAATTATATCTTTTTACCATTTTTGACTAACACTAACTTTGGTTGACTAGGCAATTACAAGGGAGATGAGATTAGACCGAGGCTAGTCTAGGGGTAAGTAAGGTGTTTAGCCTAACATGAGACCCATATAGGATATATGTAAACTTATAAAAAGTTTATAAATGTAGGGTTTGAGCCAATTTTACTAAATTTCAAATTTGATCAACATTTTTGGCAATTCTTAGGGGTGACATACTTGCATATGTTAAGGACCAGTAGTCTTATCCCATCCATTAGGCAAAAGGAGTTAGATGAACATTAAAATAAAGGATCAGACCTTGATTCGACCACTAGATACCTGATTTACCTCAAAACACACAAAGGAATGACACAACAAAATCAAATAAAACACATAAAATTAGGGCACACCTATGTTACTAAGCACTTAGGGAACACAACACATAGCAGAAAGGAAATAGATAATGTACATTCAAGTTAAACATACCTCCCTTCCTAGATCAAAAGGGAAGTACCTTGAATCTCCTTCCTCACTAGATGAATGAGGATGCCAAGCATGCTTCCTTTTGGATGTGGTGCTAGATGACTCATGTTTTCTTTTTACTCTTTCACTTGGCATATCATATAATGGAGTCATCCCCCATGAGTCTCTAAGGTAGATGAAGTCCTATTAAACCTAAAAACATGCCTCATATTATTTTCCTTTTATCTCCTCATGATATATTTATATATCTATGAATGGGATAGCTTATTTCAAACCTATGTATTCTTGAAGGATTTCATTGTTCTTACAATTTGCTACAATCTCTTCAAAGCCATCAAGAAGTGTTTTGTCATATCTTTCTAGCAATGTCTCTTGCTCAAAATCCTCTTTTATGTTTGGGGGAGTAGCTTCACATGTGGTTATAGGATCAATCTTCATAACCATCATAGATTACTCTATCATGGTTTAGAATCTCTTGATGGTGATGCCTTTCAACACATGTTTGCTCCTCAATAGCTTGGATTTGTCCTCCTAGGAGTCTTGTCCTCTCATTATCTTCATATTATTTTAATATTTGCATATATTTGTGCCACATGTCTTCTTTTTGAGACACAACATCTTGCTTAACATGGCTTGTAGTTAGCTCCAAATAACTTGTAAAGTCCTTGGGGCTTTCAAATTCATAGAAAATGTCCTCAAATTTTTGCCACAAGTCATCATCCTTCTCTTGATGAACATTATGAAGTGGAATAATAAAATAAACCTCTTCCTCTTCTTATTTGTAATCCAAAAGAACTCCTTCTAAGGCATCTTTTTCAACACAAGGAATATCATCTGCAGAAGGATTCAACTCTTTATCATCATTAATTCAATCTGAAATCTATATCTCTTCCTTCCCTCATAGTGATGTCAATATTAGGCATCTCAAAAATAGGAAGTTTAGCCAAAGAATATTCCCAAGGAGTAATGCAATCCTCAACATTATAAGGGAAACATGGATCAGCTAGAGGAAGTGGAAAGATGGGTTCAGTGGCTTCTTGAGGAGGGGTGGGAGGGAGTTGAGTAGTTTCAAGTTTATCTTCACTTCTAACTTCTCCACTTAAACATCTCTTATTATTCTCTTCAAAATTTTCTACTACCTCTTTCCATCTTGGGAAGCTATGCTTAGAGGATTCTTCATGAGGTCAAGATACAAATGAAGGATTGAATGATAGGTTTATGAAACTTAGGGTTTCCTTGGACTTGACATATTGATTCTAGCTTGTAAAAGTAGGCTTAGAGACTTCATTTTTTGATACCATGATGGCTTACCTTAAAATTTTATTGACCAATTCAATCTCCTTGTCAAGATGAGTCTCAAAAATCAATATCCCTTTCTCAAAATCTTCTCTAAATAAGTCATCTTGCTCAACAATGATGTCCTCCTTTTGGCTATTCTCTTTTATGGAATTCCAAGAAGTGAAACTTTGGGGAATGCATGAGGGACTTGGGATATTTTGAAACATGGTTGGATTAGTATCTTGGAAAGGCATAATTGACACACTTTAAGGTTGATGTGGGATATATTGGGGCTGCTAAGATTGATTTGGTTCATGAGCTCTCAACCTCTCCTCTAGGTGGCAAATTAGGCCACAAACATCAAGAATATCATTTAGATACCTTTCCAAGTATCTCTCTCTATAGGCATCCATTCTCCCTTGACTTTCTCCAAATCATTTCTCACACTTTTGATACAATCACTTGGGATGACTTGACCACAACCATTCTAGTATCAAGGTCTAGTATGTAGTCTTTGTATCCAATGAGAGTCTTATTTAAACTTGAAATGAAATGACTTAGAGAGGAACTAGGTGTACTAGGTGAAGCACAAGATTGATAGGGATGATTATAGGCAACATAGGTTTGATCAGGATCTTGAAAATTTTGGACAAGTACTTGTTCATATTGAGGAGGAATAGGAAAATAAGGATATGTCTCCCCAACTTGTGTTAAGACAAATTCAACATCAAAATTATCTATGAATCACTCATGAGAAGACCATAAAACAAGAAAACAACTTCAATTATAGTACCTATGCTAATTACCCAATAGATTTATGTTTGGATTCACCATTGGTGCTTAGTGAAATTGCCTCCAAAGGCTGCTATCTTGAGGAGAACACCAAAAATCCTCAAGATCTTAGAATAAGAGTCCCACCAAGTGTGTAAAAAACTATTATCACTTGAAATTTCACCCCTTTAAGAGATGAAAAATCTCTCCTCATTCAAGTGGCATAATGGAACCACCTCAGGGTTGTGGGTGACATAACCTTGAGGTAGATCTCTAGATTTGGGGATAATTCCCCTTGATGTACCACTTTGATCAATCCCAATACTAACACATGGGGGTATGAAAAGGTATGAGAATATCTGAAATTAAATCTAATATATAGGAGGTGATACACCAAATACATTATCTATCACACCATCTATCATGCACTTGGAACCAAGAAGAAGTTTACACATACACTTCATCCAATGACAATCTTCCCTTTCACATAAATGTTTCAAGCATGGGGTCTTAAAGAGAGCCTAGGTTAGGACCTAGAATATAGGAATTATAAAAAACAATATTCAATATAATACTCGCTATACCTGCAATCCAATTAGACACTTCTTGCTAACCTAAAAAAGAGGGATTCTAAAACACATAGGGCACTAGCAAGAGTAACATGTGAAGGTAAGAAAAAATATACTTACACAAGACCAAAAACCATTATATGTACTTAGTGAAATATTTAATGAGGTAAAACAAACTATCTTTATTAGCTTAAGAAAAAAAATGTAGGGATTCACCATACCCAGGTGGAGAGATCTGTATAATAGCCCAAAAGGCTAGAATTTATAAAAATTATGAGAGGAGGGAGAGAAAGAGAAGCTCAAGAGTCATAGAGACACTTGTAAATAAATGAGGAGTTAAAATAGTCATATAATCATGTGTGAAATAGGTTTTAAATGTAATCAAGGAAAAGTGTCCCTCAAACTTATTCAACTCCTCTACATGTTGCATAGATTCCTTTTTGCTTGCATAAGGAACTACCTTCATAATTTGCCTTCACAAAACTACCTAATCTCTACATAGGGTCAGGTATTATAATGGATCTAAGTTTTAGTGGTTATAATAAAGCCCTCACATGCATTGGATCAGTCCCTAATCGTTCCTATTCTTCTATCCATGCATAGTCATCCATGATAGTCCTAAAATGACTTCCTTCCATGTACCTCTAGAACATCGCACCCAAAACCTTTCCAATTTCACAATTTTATCCATGAAAAAGGAAGAATGTAACTTTTCAAGAGTTTCCATATCACTATTTTCATCAAACAAGCATTAAGAGGCTTCCCATTTACAATTTCACCACTTTTCTAAAGTGTTTAGTGCCCATTCACTATGACTGGTTGAAATGAAAGAGATGGTAGGCACACTTAGGATATGATATAGATAAAAAAATAGACATGAAATATTATATAATTTCACAAACTCTCTCCTAAAGGTGGTTTTACCTTTTGAAACATTCTCACTCCTATAAAACACACAAATTTTTTAAAAGGATCCCTATTTTACACCATCCATAAAAGTGTAGTACACCTCAATTACATGTGTCAGGTCCCTAGAGATTCATTTATAGCTTATATTTAGTTTCATGGAATTTTAATTTAATTTGGATTCTTCAATTTTCTCATCTTCTCAATCGGGTCCTTAGAGAGGGTTTACAAGGTTTTTAGAGTGGTATAGAATATTAATGTTTGTTCATAAATAAGAGACATTATAATTATATAAAAATGACACTAAAGTCATTTTAGGGACCCCCAACCCCCCCAATAATATATTCTAATACCTTGGCTTCCCATGCAAAGGTAGGTGAAATTTCTAAGCATTCTAACTTGGTCACTTGGGCTCTTCCAACAATTTGCATAGGCATGAGTTGACTTTAAGATAATAAATGGATCCTTGTTGATTTTTTTCTAAATATTAAGGCTTATAAACCTCTGATAAACTACAATAAACATTTAAAAATATATTGGAGTGTTTTTTTCATGCTATAAGTGCAACTGACCTGCCAATCTACCTCAAGCCTAAAGCTTGTTCCACAAGTTTGTCTGCAAGTTAGGTTCAACATGGCTCTCTAATGAGTGACCCTATCTCATGATTATTTAAAAAATTTAGTTTCACCTCTATAAACATAATTAAAATAATTTTCATTCTTTCCAAATCCTAAAACTATAATTGACCCCGCCTATTTTGCTTATAGGCCTCATTAAGATTCATGCATTATGACTGCAACCCTTGTTGCATAGAACACCTTGATTGGTATTAGACCCTATTTTTATGTTTTATATACTTTTTTAAGTGTCCAAAATATTTATAAATCAACTTTAATATTTTTAAATCCTTCTGGTCCACTATTTCACTCATCTCCACAAAGTTGTAGGGTCTGTGCAAGGTGAAAATTGTCTTGCCTCTAAGACAAAACAAAAGGGTTTTACCTTACTAATATCAAAAAAATAACCATTTTATGATTTTATTAAAGTCATAATGGTGATCCAAAACAAATTTTATCTCTTTTTTCCAAGTTTTAGACCTCTAACATACTCAATCTCTTAGGCTAACTTTTGGAGTGCACTCTGTCTGTAGGGGTTAGAAATGGACTAAGTGTGCTTGTTTTGAGACCTTACATGCTATCAAACTTATTTAAAATTTTAATGGTCATTATTTTAATTTATTCAAAATAATTCTATCCTTTTATCCTCATAAACACCTTCTATGTCCTTAGAAACATAGGACTGAGGTTACCTTGTTGGTTGAGACACATATTGACCCTGCCTGTAGGTTAGTGTTTGAAATGAGACTTGAAAACATGATTAAGAAATATAAAGAGTACCATGAAGTCACATTACACTTGGTCTTAGATAATCTCCACCAACATAGTTATTAATTACTAAGATAATTTACTCCTAACTCATTGCCTGTTTGACCCCTGTCTCAGTCTATACATGACTGTAGGTGTTCATAAGCTTCATCTAGATTTTTCATGATGTCAAAAGGTTTTTTGAAACTTTTTTGAGGTTGAAAAATATTTTTTTCCTATTTAAAACACATATATACCTTTTTTGAAACTAAATAATAATTTTTCATGGGCTAAGACACTTTCCTACTGACCCCTGTAGAAAGTGTCGATTCTACCCTATGTACAGACAAGGTATGGGCTTAGGATGTCATCACATCAAATTCCATCTTCTCCTATGACATATTAGTTCATGAGTATCACTTGAACCATTTGGAATCACTCTTATATAGAATACAATTATAACTTGCAATTTTGGTTGAATGGAACTCTCTTTTGGTCTCAAACTATAGATGAAACTATTATAAATTAGTGTGTTTATTAGCATATTTAAGATTCTAAAAGAACACCTTCCCATTATCTTCTATCCTTCAAACCTAATAGGAGTATTGTCTTATGCTAGGGATACTAAGAAAAACAAATAAGAGTTTTAGAAGGTACTTTGGTTATGATATATGTTAATCCTAATAAGCTTAAAGACCTCTATTTTTACATTTCAAGGATCAAAGGCCTGAACTCAGTCAACACTCTTGGAGGTGTTTTCAATTTACAACTATCCTTACTACTCTTTGGATGGGTCTGTCAAGTACCATTTCATCAATCAATGGTTCTAAGTGAGTTCCAATCCTACTTTCACATTCAAATGACTTTCTTACGCCTTTGTTTAGGCCACCTATAGGTGGTGATGAGTTGTAAGAGGTAATGAAGGGAAAAAGGGAACAAGATGCATGATTTAGGCCTCAATCCCTTTTTTGATCATCAAATTCACTTTTATCACTTCAACATCTGAGACATATTTAATTCCTTCATATCACATGGAAGAACTCCATTCAAGGCACCTGATACAACTGAAGATGCAAAAGGGTAGTTTATAAGCAAAGATAAGGCTAGGAGATACTTCTTGACTATTTGAGAGACCCAAATATAAAATGAGAATTTAGAACCTATGGACATGTCTTATAAAACATGGAAAAACACCTAAAATAAACCATCTTGTCAAAACCAAGTAGAAGAATTAGAAACTAGCTCAAAACATAGACCCCTCATGAATGGAAGTGCATAAAAGGTTGTCTGGGGTCTAAGTGGTGGTTTATAAAGGATAAGTCATTAAAATTATAAATATTTACATTAAAATTAATTATACTCATATCAATTTCATGTTCCAAGATGATTCCTCTCAACTCAAACTATACGACGCACACCAAGCATTTTAAATTGACCCTTCTTGGCTTGCAAGGACATAGAAGAAGAAATAGAAGTTGAAACTAAAATTTATGATGAAAACACCACACAAAAGGAATGGAAAAGAGTTTATGGAGGTGAAGAAACACTTAAATCACATTTTTTTCTTAATATGATCTCACCAAGTCTATACAAGTGCCAATAAAGTCCTAAAATTAAAGAAAACTCCCCATTTTCTACATATAACTCCTTATTGGACCGAATTATGACTGATACTAACGTCTTCTGACCTCCTCCATGTTAGGATAAATATTTTTGACAAATTTTCTCCTTTGAAAGTCTATACATGTCATTTAATGAGTTAGAAATATGCCAAAATGACATTTTTTGCACATAAGACATGGTAAATGAAACTTTTATGAATTTTGAACACCTTAAAACATATCAAATACCATATTATGACATTTATAACACAATTTTATCTTTTGACCATGTTTTGCCATGGTTGACCAACTTTGACTTTGGTTTACTAGGCAATTACAAGGGAGATGAGCTTAAACCAAGGCTAGACTAGGGATAAGTAAGGTGTTTAGCCTTACATGAGACCCCTATATGATATATGGAAACTTATAAAAATTTTATAAATGTATGGGTTGACCCAATTTGAATAAAATTCAAATTTTTTCAATAGTTGACTTTCTAAGTCATCCTAACTTACACAAAGCTCATAAGGATCCTACAAATGATTTATACACCTATAAAGTGTTGAGTTAATTAAATTAAGATATGAAAAAATGTATCCTATCCATTCCTATTCCTAAAGCATTACACATAGATATATTTATTTACTAATTTTTTATTTTTGCCCACTAAGAGTTCTTGATTCGTGGCCTATGAAGATATCTTTCATCACATAAGCTAAAATGGCACACAGTTTCAAGGATGTAAAGCCTCATGTCTTAATATAACATAGACAAATGTGTACAAAGAGTAGTTCTAAAATGTAATAAATTCCCCCAAGATCTTATATATTCATGTACATTCCTTTTCAAAACGGTCCCTATGCACATCAAATCATAGTGTTTTGCTTATGCACTCTCATAAGTTGTAGACTATTATCTATGCTACGCACATACTAATTTTCAGACTAATGTGGAACCTAGGTGTGAACTGAATACTTGAGAATATTATTTAAGGGGTACTTGGTGTAAAAAGGTAAAAAATCATGCACCCTCACATAGGACTTCTACATCTACACCCTTCATTAACTCACAAACCACTATGTAATATAACTATGTATCCCTCAATATGCAGATGTCCTCAAAAGGCACAAGGTAAGGATTCCATTTCCAAATCATAGAGTTTCACTTTCATGATCTCATAAGTCATAGACTATAATTCATGTTTCATATCAGTGACATAAAATTTCAAGGGAGACCCATGCAGTGATTGACAAGTGATAAGAAAGTATAAATAGGTAGTTGAGAAACATTTGAGGCCTTGTTATAAAAAATAAATACAAAATTGGTTTTTATAAATAAAAACATTATCACAGGCCACATCTCTAACTTTTCCAATAATCTTGTACTCTCAGACACACATGTGGATCCAGAAGAATCCTGCCACAAACTCCAAAATTCAAATCACCAAGTAGAATATAATAAACATGGACATGATGACATAATATAATTAAATATTGTATCAAACACCCCAAGTGGTGAATTAAATTTAAAGGTCTTAATCCATTACAAAATCCTTGTTCTTCATTGTAAAAAGGGTGGATATTTTTTGGCAACCTCACGCTACCTCAATTTTCTCTCCAAGATCACTTCTATTGGTTGAACCTTGCATGTTAATGAGAATCAAGTTAAAATATCTCTATTATTCTTACACTCTATGTTATATTTGTGTTTTTTTTAATATTTTTATATGGGTAATGTTCTCCCCTCTCATCATTTTCCTTTCCTAGCACCTCTATGTGGAAATCAGAACTCACTTGTAGGTTGTATTCTATGTACATTCGAGTCTATGTAGACATTTTTGTGGATTATTTTTCATGCCTATTAGTGTTACACTACATTCCCACACCTCTATGCAAAATAATTTTGCAATTAGAGTGTGTTTGGTGGAGTTTGTGTGATAACATCTTATTCTTAAATATTCATAGTGTGTTTATGATAGTAGGATCATTCAATATATTATTGATGTATCACACTTTTATTTTCAATAAATTATTTCATTCTCCCTCCATTTTTCCTCAAAAAATATTAGGTTTAGATTATTTGTATATTTACCTTTATGGTCTTTAGGTTTGTGAACTAGTCTTAAACCATGTGTACTTATAATAGAAGGAATTTGGCCTACTCTGAGGGCTCATCCCAAGGAGAGGAAGGGACCCAAACCTTGGGTAAGTTAACATAATTATAATGAGGCATCGATGCTCTACATGTGTAGGTGAATGATAACACTTCTATGGCCAATACTAAACACTTTTTACCCTACACAAGGTATTCACACTCTGTTCCCTTATACAAAATCTCTTGAATGATATACCATCCATGGGTGCATGTTTCAAATGACAATAGGATCCTTTTAGGTAAATTTTTGAGTAGATAGACCCTAATAGGTTCTTTTTTGGATATTTTACTCTCCTATATAGCTCCCTTCTATAACAAGTCCCTTAAAATTTTATGGAGATTGACCCTCCATTTCTCATGGGGAATATAAAATGAGAGAAATGAGAGGATTTTTATAAATAATAGAAAATTTTGTTATAGGGTTAATAATAGGATCATGAAAATCATCTCAAAAAACTTCTAGAGTATCAAACCTACTAATTAGAAGGATTTTTTAGCTGTAGTGGCTTGTATTGCTAGGAACTGTAATATTAGTAATGATATTAAGATAGTGGTGAATCACATTATCAAGATTATAAAAAAGTATAAATGGAAATTTCCCTCATTATATTGGCTTAAACTAAACTTTGATGGAAATTATAAAGGAAATCCAAGTGTCTTAAGTGGAGGTTAAATTCTTCAAAATGAAAAGGGGGAGATTATGGTGTCTTATGTTGCTAACATGGGCATCTAATCAAATCACTAGATAAAAACATTAGATTTCCTTTGGGGTGTTATGTTATGTAAAGATATTCAAATTAATCAATTAGTGATTGAAGGGGATTACCTCAAAATAATTAATTTCCTAAACAATAAAACCCCAATTAGATGGATTATATTTCAAATTATGGAGGAATATTTATACATTATTGAAAATTTTCATAAGGCCTATTTACAACATATTTATAGGGAAGGCAACCAAGTGGATGACTAGATTGAAAATATATGGTGGTCTCTCAATATATTAATTATTGGTATGGTAAGGAATACCTTGATCTATATTTTATCCAATTAATTATGCATGAGTTTCTTAATGGAGAGTTATAGAATGAAGGATACTTTTCATCTCATGTACCAAAGCATTATGAAACAAAATTTTACTATTCAAATTTATTTGATGTGGTATTATAAATTGGACAATGTCATGATTATTTATAATGACTATAAGCACTTAAAAAGAAAATTTAGGTTCTTGGAATCAATTTTTTATGTTAGGATGAATTTGATTAGACTCAAGACTTTTATGTATTTTTCTAAGATGCCTCTCTTTTGCATTTTATCCATGCTCAATTTGGGTGTGGTAAGTCCTATGTTTCCATTCTCTTATATGTGAGGATACCTTTGTATAATTTAACCATGATCCATAGATGATGTGGATAATAAATATAATATGTGGAGCATCCTCTGGGTGGGAGTATTAACCAATTTCATGCAGAGGATTAAAAGGAACAACCCTCATATTTATAAAATGTTTACTACTAGCTAGAAAGATCATTTGGTTGAGATATAAAGAACCTACATCGAAGTCAAAAAAATAATTGATTTTTTAAATAAAATGTATGAAAATTTATGCCTCTAAATATTTCAATTTTGATAGAGTTTATATTTTAAAGGGAATTTTTTTTATGTATATTGAGAAACTATCTATTTAACAAGGAGGGTTTTGTGAGAAGCCCTTCCCCACCCTATGGTGATGCTTTAAACAAATAATAAAATATTTAACCATGTGTTGATGATTATAACTACCTCATAGGTGCTCTTAGTGTTGATTAACACTTCTCATTTTAGGATCCTATATATCTGAGGCATGAGTTACAGTTCGTGACCATTTGGGGATGTTTATGGTGGGATAGAAGCAGAGTATGAGAGATATCAACAATATTTGTTTGACTTGGTAGTTTGGAACCACCATGATCTATATTTGAATATTTGTTGATCTAAAAGCTAATATAAATGTATATTAACAATGATATTTAAACTAAAGTGAGATTTAATAAAGAAAAAAGAAGGGTACGGCAGAAAAGAAGATCTGATTGTAGGTTTCCATCTCAAATATCATGACAAAGTTCTATTTATTTTGAGTATACATGAACTAATTTGTGATGTAATATAGTATAAACTTATATTACATCATAAAATAGGCAATAATCAAGGAAATATGGAAGTCAAAAGTAAGAAGTAGGTTTACTTTAAAGAATATACTACTGTAACGTGAATAGCATGAACAAATCCAAATCTAGAGTAAATGAAAATGAATTATACCTAATATCTTTTAGTTAATCTAGCATAGCATAAATTAACAACCCTTGATATAAAATGTATCTCAAAATGTAAATAACCATTAAAATCTAAGATATTAACATGCAATTGAGAGATATCATCAACTTTTTTAACACATTAGTTAGACAATATTTTTAGAATACTTTCTTTGCATTAAAATACCTCCTTGTATATAATTGCTCAGAGTCTCCCTCAATTAGAAATGGTAACATATACCTATTTATAGATAACATAGGTGGTGGTATCAATTAGTTTCTCAAAATGTCTATATGTTAGATAAGGAAAACTATCCTTATATTACAAATATACAATACGCTTGACCTTGTATGCCAATTTTGACTAATATGTCAAATATATGTTAATAGACTAGTATATATACATTACAAATAATATTAATTTATAGAATACATTGGTGGGTCCACTTTATTTTTGTTGGAGTATATCCTTCACTTTGATATATTATTCTTTAATCAGCTCAAAATCCACTACAAGCTTCATTAGACAATCCTCTTCTTAATTTTCCAATGTGTTGAATTCTTTGTCACCTTTTGCCATGAGTTCTATGATGAATTATGCCTCTAAAATCTACCTTCCATAGGTAAGGATGATCTAAAGGATATTTTTATTGTCCTTAATAGATTTGCCTTGATTCTCCTTGATGTTTTAGATGAATACATTAACCCTTTACTTGAACTCTTCATCATTTATCAGGCCCATAGTAGTGGGTTGAGAAGGATTGGTCAACCGAGTTCCCAAGAGATTATTCATTGTGCTAATTACGTCTTTGTATTCTTTCATGAATTATTTGAAATCATTGCACTAGGGGCTTAAATATTGTAGCTTATCCATTATGATTCCCTGAAGGATGTGTAAATGTCCAAGTTGATGATTTTGAAGTCCAGGGCATGTTTTGTTACATGTACATTAATCAATTCAACTACCTAGGTTTGGGATTCCTACCATTGGATTATTAAGGCTTGTAAGATCTCAACATGATGGGCTAAGGCACTTAATCTAAGCTTTATGTTTAATTAATCCTAAGACTTTAATAAAACATAGGCTTAAAATATATTCCTAAGGTCTATTTATGTCAATAACACTAATAAACTTAGGATAAAGCCTTTTATGCTAATTTTTCTATGTTAATATGCTAAGAATTATTTTGAAAGGACTTGTAAGATTTCCCCCTTTACTTAGGCTAAAGGAATTATCTGACGTTAAATTTGATGGCCTCGCTACCATAAAATACATCCTTATGGATGTAAAATGATGTGAGTAAGACTGTCAATTTTAATCCTACAAAATTCTTTTGGTCAAATGATGAAGTGCCACATTTCATCCTCTTAAGAATTACTATGGTTTGAAAGTTGATGTACACCATTAGATTAAAATAGGTGATGTAGTGAGGACATTTGATCATGATCCAAGGGGTTGAATCTAATTTGATTTAAACTCTGGGGTGCCTTTCATCTTCACACCATTAGATCAAGACCTATGAATAACCATAGATCGTTGGATCCTACAAAAGTGAAAAATATTTAAGTTAGTATGATAGTTTATGTATATATATATATATATATATATATAGGTTTAAGTTAAATGATTATTCCTAAGTCTATCATATAGATAAATATGATTAAGTTAAATCTAAGGTTTATTATGCTAAACATAAGGTTGAAACATTAATTTGGTCCCCTTTTGGACTTAGGTAAAAATTTGGATGAGGTTTAACTTGATGATATTTCTAACATCAAAGACATCCTTTTGGATGTCAAATGATGTGAGTTAGAATATCAAATTAAATCTTGTAAGAACCTTTTATTGAGGTTTAACTTGATGGTCTCGCTAATGTCAAAGATGTCTTCATGGATGTCAAATGATGGAAGCAAGATTATCAAATTAAATATCATAAGAACCTTTTATTAAGGTTTAAATTGATGGTGTCACTAACATCAAAGACATATTTATGGATGTCAAATGATGGGAGTGAGTATCAAATTAAATACCATAATAATTTTTTTATAATAAAGTCTAAAGTTGGCATGTAGTTCCTCTTGGGTGATTTCACATCATTAGATCAGATCTATGAGGAAGCGAGAGTTGTTAGATCTGCATAAGTACATGAAATTTAAGTTAGGGCCTAATATGCATAATGGTTTAGACTAAGGTTTTGGTCTTAAGATTTTGTTTGTGTTAATAAACACAAAAGGCATTTTAAGATTGAATCCTAGGCTAAACATTAATGAAAGTCTTGGTAATAAATGAAAGGGGCCTATGGACTAAAAATTAGGTAACCAAAGGGGGAGGTAAAAAGGGTCTAAGTATGATTTTAAATTAAGGTTTGGTCATGTCAAAAACATTATCAAGCCTTAATATAAATTTAGAGTTAGGGTTTTTTATAGAAAGAAATATGATTTCCCACTAAGATTTTCCCACCATTTTTGAATTCAAATCATAGGGTTTCTCCATTTGGGAACCTTCCATTTCTTAATGGAAATTGTGATTCATAATCCAAAGACACCCATTAGTAGGGTTAACACATAAAACACAATCATAATCAAATATGTGGAGGTTAATTCTTTTTCAGGCAAGCAATCTTCAGATTTTAATAAACAATGACCTTACCAAAGTTAATTCAAGGTGCAGATGTTTCAAAACATTCAAAAGGGTCCTTATTCTATACAAAAAATAAAATGGTGGTATGTTAGTCCCAATAAAATTGTGACTCACATGGTAACATAGAAATATCTTAGAACCCAAGATTATGGTTTACACTTGCATATAATTTCTTCATCTCACTTGACCTACACCATCACCCAAGTGAATTCTTGGTTAAAACAAGCCTCTCATGTGTAAAATTTGAACTTGAATATTGAAACACAAACATGTATTGTGTGATTTGATTCTAATTATTGTTTGTCATGGGATTTTGGAAGACAACATCTAAGTTTCATACCTTTGACCATAAAACTGACTTGAATCATATTTAGATGTTTATTAAGAGTAGTTGCTTTTATTTTAGGGAAGTCTTGGGCATTGCTCTACTACTAGCCAGGTGTCCATAACCCTGATAGAGATACCTTTGGCTCCACTCAAGGCCTTACTCCAATGCCATCCAAGTGTCTATAGCCCTGATGGATATTACCAGAATCACCTTTGTTTCCACATTTATTGATTTTGTAATAAGTTCCCCCCTTTTTATTTTTTAGGTCCTATGACAAAGGTTGGGAGCCAATACAGCTAAGTTTTAAGAATTTGGTCAAATTCTTGGTTCTTTTGGTAATCACCTGTACTTACAACTTTTGTCCTACACAATGATGCGTTTTAAGTGCAAGCATGAATGTGCCTTAACAAACTAAATTCACCCCTTACACATATGATTCTTCTTAAAACCAGACTTTGATTTATAATAAGGTTTGAGTTCTTGTGAGATAACTAACCTATATAACAATCTATTCTAATGCCTTAGGCTATAACATGATGCTTTGTTAACACCTTATTTCACCATTTTAATGTTCATATTCACGTTTCTAAGTGGCCAAAGCTTCAAGAAATCTAAGAAAATTTTGATCAAGTATTGCCTACAAGACTTATTGAAGAAAAAGAGAACAACCAAAATAGAAAGAAAACAAACAAAATCAAACAAATATAGACAAGAAAAATAAGGAAAAAAAACAAATAAAGAAACTATCTAGCCTACCTAATTTAACCTTAACCATCTTACAAGATTTATTCCATAAAGACTCCTAGTGGAGCAACAACAAAGTAATGCTTGAGATATTTACCATTGGTGAGTAAGGTGAACTCTATTCCCTAGAGATCTGTTAAATTGAAGGTGTTGTTTCCTATGATTTCAACAATTTGGTATGGGCCAATCTACAAGGGTGTGAACTTGCCATGTTTTCCTTTAGGACCTAATGCCTTATCCCAAAGGAGGACTAGGTGTCCTTGTCTAAGTACCTTCACCTTGGACTTCTTGTCAAACCATCTTTTAATAGTTTATTGATGCCTACTAAATTTTTCAAATGACTTTTATCTGGCATCCTCCATCTAAATGATGTCTAATATCTAATAATTAGCAAGCTCTTGGCTTTCCTCCTTGTATTCTTGCATGAATTTTAAAATAAGTAGTTTGAGGGTGATGGGGAAGATAGGTTCATAACCATACACCAAAAAATTGGTGAAGCCTTGAGTGCCTACCTGATCCTCATCCTTTCTACCCATAATGCATACTTAAGGATTTTATGCCATGTTCTGGGTTTATCTATAATAGACTTCTTGATGGCCATCATTAGATTATTATTTATGGATTTTGAGACTCCATTTCCCTAGGGATATTGATTAGAGGAAAAATTAAATGTAATACATTGGTCATAATCCCATTCAGACATCTCAATTGAAATGAATGCAGACCTATTAACATATACTAACAAAACTAGGGCTCCAAATCTAGTGTAAATATTTTCTTCCAATAAATTGATCACATCCTCTATCCTACATTGTTTGGTGGCTATAGCCTATGTCTACCTTGTGCAGTAATTTGTGACCTCCAGGATAATTATGATTAATTTCTCTTACAAAATTAAATCCCCACTATGCAAAAGGCTTGTCCACCATCACTAGTTGAAAATGCATGGCTACCATTGGTTATTTTGTGTTAAATAGTTGACATGAGTGGCACTCTCACATGTTTTTGGTCATCTCATAAAATGGTGGGCCAATAATACCTAGCCATAAGAATTTTATGGGTTATGGTTCTCCCTGAAAGGTGCCCACTACCCAACTTTTCATGAAAAGTAGACATGATTTGAGAGGCCTCTTCTTTAGACACACACCTTAAGTAGATTCCTTCAAAGTTATTCCTAACTAGGACCAAGTTAGAAACCTAAGTGGAATGCCTAATAGGAAACAAAATCCTTGCATCCAATAGTTTCTTAACTCCCTAAATATCATGGTCTCCACAATAGGATTGATAGATCTTTACTTCTATTTGAAAGGTTTATAATTTTCCTTGATGGGTATGGTATGAGTAATGACTCTTGGGTTAAATTTTTATAGATATTTATAGGACCAGGCAATTACATATTTATATTTTGTAAGCATCTCTCTAGCCTTCCTATTTTCCATCTCAGTACAAATCTTTCCTAGGTTCACTTGTTGGGGGTGATCATGTAGGCCAATATTTACTGCATGATAGTCTTTACCAATTACCTTAGGTGCATTTGATTTTTAGGAATCTTGTCATGATCAAACAACCTTTCTAATAATATCATCCCTTTAGGTATATTATTGTCATTTAGTTGTATGATTTTACCATTAAGCTCCCTTTCAAGAGAACTTTCATTAGCTTCATCAATGATGTGATCTTTAAAGGCCCAAAATTATTCAAGAAATCTAGAATTTTTTGACCATCATTGAAGACTTGAAAATGATTCACATTTTCTGAGACTAAGGGGCATGATACTATCTCAATTCTAAATTTTAGGGAATTATGATTGGGCATGAGATTAGCTACAACAGAGGCAAGCTCATCAATAGTTTTATTTTCTTCCTTAGGGATGGACATGATGTTGAAAGCATAAAAATATACCACCAAGTCCCAGACTCTAAACTTCTACCTCTTAAGATAAGATAAATTGAATTTATATTTGTTCCTTACTTAATTGACCATGACTTTAGAATCTCAAAAAATAAAGGGTTCCTTGACTTTATGCTTAATATCAAGTTGCAATCATAGGATGAGAACTTCATATTTATCCAAATTGTTAGTGCATGGGAATTGTAACATATAGGATACATGATATTGATTTTATATAGGGTCTATCAATATAATACCAACTCTTGACCTTGACTTACGCCTACCACTATAGACATATAATTTCCATAGGCCAAGTATAGGAGGAGGGTCTTTGGAGTTAGGCTCTTTTGTAGTCTCTAAAGTGAAAACTCCTAGATCAAATTCAAGGAATTTTACCTTTTTATTTAGAACATTATTTTCTATTATCATGTGTCTCAGTCTAGGATCCCTTTTAAATCTTATTTGATTTGGCACACCTTTCCAAGGAAAGCATAAGTGGGAGCAGTCAATAGACATGTATCCATTTAAGACCTTAGTCTATTCTCTACTCAATATCAATCCATAATCACTGGGAATATCCACCACTTATATGTCAATGAATTATTGAACCCTTGGTTCATTAGTCAACTACATATGTACATTCAATAACTCCCCAATGACTTTGACTCTTGACTTGTCCAATTATGTGACCAACCTATCAGATTTTATTAGGGTCAACCCAAGTTGTCCACATATCCCATCAAGCATGATGTTGGTTGAGGCTCTATAATCTAAAAGGAAATTATGGAAATTCTTCCCAAATATCCTAACTATGAGCAAGAAGGGTGGGGACTCTATTTTTGTTACTTATATAGTCATATTTGCACTATCGCTCTTAATAGGCTTCCAAAGTTATTTGGACAAGTATTCCAAGATTGAAGCTCTTTGTTATATAATATAAGGTAGCTCATGTAAATTAATATTATCTTTGATCTTTTTCACATCTTCCACAAGGTTGTAACCAATTTTACATGAAGGCTTAACAATAGGTTTTAAATAACTACACTTAGGTAGTTGAGGATCACTCCTTGATGTAGTGTTTGGAGGAGTCCTATAATTGTTAAGGGGAGTGGAAGTAGTCAATGGTTACTTTTGTTCTCTATTTCTTAGAGGATATGTCTTCAAGAATTTAAGGAATTATTGACTCTCTTTAATGATATTCTCAAGGTAATTATCTTCTTGGAAAGGGAATTGAAATTCCACTACCATGTACACTTGGTCAGATGGATAGGATTTATGAGGAATTATAGTAATATCTTGTTAGGGAATAATTCAAATGTGTCATGTTCTTCTTGGAAATATTCAAAGGCCTTGAAAAAATCAATTTAATCAATCTCACCATGTTTTGAGGTAGCATGCAAACTACAATAGTCTAGTAAGGCAATATCAGTGAGATTAATGTCCATGGTCTTCTTGCTAGACGAAGGCTCATTAGATTTATTATTATAGAAGATATCATTTTAAAACCTATTACTAGGCTTATTAAACTTTTGGAAGGTGAAGTACCTTTCAGAGTTGTCATTAGTATTTCCAAATTTCTTTTCCAATTTCAATAAATCTATGTTGAGCTTCTAGACCATCTTTAGTATAGATTCATTCTCATTCTAGGGGACTTCAGAGCTTTGGACTTGGTTATTGTTAGTACCATCAACTAGCACTAAATCCTTTTGATTATTGGTGTGAAATCCATTAGTAAATTGATGACTCAAGAAACTTAGGTTCTACTTAGTAGTAGTATGGCTAGTAGGTAATACATTCAGAGCAGGGAGCTAGTTTAATGTTGGATCATTTTGGTTATTATTTGTGAAAAGGTTTAATACAAGAATCTAAGGAATAACATTTTAGACATAATAATCCATCTATATTTGAAGCTACATTTGGTCACTAATAACCACTAATTTAGAATAAGCTTGGCTAATGTGTTGATAGATGGGAAGGCCCTTTTTTTTTAGAAACACATAAGTCATCAAGTCTAATGCATATTTTTAAACCTATAAAGCTAAAAACTCATTATGTTTGTATGGATCCATTATTTCAATAAACATATTTTTGAACCTAACATTAAAGGATCTAATAGGTTCATTTGCATCACTCTTAATAATTGTGAATTGGTGATAAATGACATAAGGACTTATGATCTTCCCAAATTGATCAATAAAGATAGTGTCAAAGTTATTCCATGAGGTAATACAATTGTTAGGAAAATTAAGCAACCATTCATATGAATCATCCTTGAATGTGAATGGAAATAATATATATGCTACATCTTCATGGTTAACATCTAACAATATTAAAGTAGCCTTGAAATATTTAACATGTTGTTCTACAGTTGTGACACTAATTATACTAAATATTGGCTAGTACTTTTTAGGATTATGAAGTAAGTCATGAATTACACCTGGTACATTGATGGTGGAACTTCTAAGCCATGCCATATATATATTAATATTTAATGAATGAACCCCTTATAAGGGTGAAGATGGTAGAGACTTGGAATGCCTATGCCTTCCTCTATCTTTCTTTGTTCTTTGATGGGTTTCTAGCTTGAGTAAGGGTTCTTTAGTCTCTAAATGTGATCTAGTCTTGATCCTTGGAAATTATATCTTGAAGATTAGGGATCCTATTTTAAATATAGTGTGTCAAGTTAGATTTATCAAAGAACAACAAACAACTTGTACACTAAGCCTATTCTATAAAGATTTGCTAAAACAAGACAAATGGTGTTGATCTTTGACTAAGAAGCTCAAAGATGAATTTAATTATGCAAAGATGATAGTTAATTTCAACCTATGACTTAAATAAACTCAATATTCATAAATAATTTTCAATCTTCAACAAAAATAAGCCATCCTAATCTCAAGTACTATGAATTATTTAAGTTAGAATCTATTTTTACCATAATTTCGTTATCTCTTTATAAAGAACTAATGTCTTTGCCTTAAAAGGAATAGATATACATAATAAACCACATAAAGACAAAATAAATTTGCACTTATAGAGAATAATCACTCATAAAGGTCAATAATCCTTCAAACTTAACTGATAAAATATCACAATTGATCAAGTGGTCCCTCCTTCTAGTGCTAGTAGAGCTCTCTCCTATCGATGTTTATAACTACCTCATAGGTGCTCTTCATGTTGATGAACACTTGTCATTTTAGGATCCTAAAGATCCAAGGCACGAGTTATAGTTTGTGATAATTTGGGGATGTCTATAATGGGATAGAAGTAGAGTATGAGAGTTGTCCATAATATTTGTTTGATTTAGTGGTTGGGAGACACTAGGGTCTGTATTTGAATCTTTATGATATTTATTAATCTACAAGCTAAGCTAAATAGATATTAAAAATGATCATTAAAGTAAAGTGAGATATGATAAATAAAATAGAAAAAAGAAGGGTAAGGTAGAAAAAAAGATGTGATTGCAAGATTCCATTTCAAATATCATGACAAATTTATAATTATTTTGAGCATACATGAACCAATTTTGGATGTAATATAGTATAAACTCAAATTACATCACAAACTAGGCAAACATCAGGGAAATATAGAAGTCACAAGTAATAACTAGGTTTACTTTAAAGAATCTACTACTGTAACATGAATAACATGAGCACATCCAAAAATAGAGAAAATGAAAATGAATTATACCTAAGATCTTTCAATTAATCTATCATAGCACAAATTAACAACCCTACGATATAAAATGTATCTCAAAATATAAAGAACCATTTAAATCTAAGATATTAACATGAAATTGAGAGATAACATTAACTATTTTAACAAACTAATTTACACAATCTTTTCAAAATCTTTTCTTTGTATTGAAATGATTCCTTGTATACAATTGCTCAGAGTCTTCCTCCATTGCAAATGGTAACCTCTACCTATTTTTATATAACGTAGGTGGTGGTACCAATGAATTTCTCAAAACATCTATATGTGATATAAGGACAACTATCCATAGATTACAAAGATATAATGCTCATGACCTTCTATGCTAATCTTGACTAATATGTTAAATATATGCTAATAGACCAGCATATACACATTAAAAAGAATATTCCTTTCTAGAATACATTGGTAGGTCCACTATATTTTTTATGGAGGATGTCCTTCACCTTCATATATTATTATTTGATCAGATCAAAATCCATTATAGGATTCATCACACAATCCTCTTCTTGATTTGTTGATGTGTTGAATTCCTTTTCACCTTTTTCCATGAGTTTTATGATGCATTGTGCCTCTAAAATATACCTTCTAGAGGTAAAGACAACATCAAATATCCTTTGATTGTACTTGATAGACTGGCCTTGATTCTCCTTGATGTTCTAGATGAAGACATTAACCCTTTTCTTAAACTCTTCATTATTTATCAGGCCCATGGTAGTGGGTTGAGAAGGATTGGTTAACATAGTCCCCAATAGATTCTCCATCCTATTTATTAGGTTTTTATCTTCCTTTATGAAGTCATTAAAATTATTACACTAGGTGCTTAAATCTTATAACTTATCCACTATGATTCCATAAAGAATGTCCAAATGTCCATGTTTCATTATTTTTAAGTCTAGGGCCTGTTTTGTTACATGTATATTAATCAATTCAGCTACTTAGGCTTGGGTGTCCTACCATTGGGTGATTAAGGCTTGTGCCATATTATATTTATGGGTTAAGGTACGTAATATAATATTTATGTTCTTCAAGCCTTCAAATATGTCAAGGAGAGACTTATTAAACATCTTCAATATGTCCTCAGGGATTGAACATGCAACTTCTGCTTCCAAATCCTACTTCTCCTTCTCTAGGTTGGTGATTATTTATTTCATTCCTTGGACCCCAACCAAGGTCATTGATATTTGGGCCATAAAAAAAATTTCTATGTCTTCCTAATGGATGAGGTGTTTCCCTACTACTTGCCCTTGCATAGGAGTTACCCACAAAAGGCTCCACTCTTTGGAAGGTGAACTCCTTAGTGCCTATGGTGGCTTTCTTTGTTGTTACCTTCTCAAATCTAGCTATCTCTAGATTGTATTTAATAGTAGCTATTGTTTTAAAGGATTTAAGAAAATCTATGATTGTAATCCCCACTCTAATTGATATTTCAAGATCATTCAATTTTTTTCTACTTTCCCTTATAGCTTAGACAATTCTCCTCTCTTATTTCTCCTTCATGAGCTCTGTAATCTAGGGTTTGATACCATCATGGGTACTAATACCTATAGTTCTAGTAATTTCCCATGAATGGGACTAGGATGGAACCTTTTGGAGTATTCTATATATGAACCAATTAGGGATGACAAGTCCATGTATGGGGAACTCATCACTGATCAAGTTAATCTCACTTGTTGGATGAGTCCATACCAATTTAGGTCTTTTGAAATACCTAGGAATAAGGGCCATTTTTGCCTCCATTTTCTTGTGTGATAGGACCTAAATCCAAATCTAGTTCCTTCCCTTTTTCACGTCACTTATCTATGGCTCTTTAACTTGTGCCAATTCATCTTGAGTTTCCTCACCTTCTTGATCAAACCCATAGGTCTCTGCAAGTTTCTTAAAGAATTATTTATCTATTTCATAAGGTTCCAAGGAAATGATATCAATGTGATCCACTAGATAAGGTGGTTTTGGAGGTGCATTGGAGGTTGAAGGACCTTCCCCAAATATTTATTTTAATTTCTTCTTAGTAGGTCCTTGAATTTGAAGAACTTATTATTGTGGGGGCCTTGGTGGTGCACTTAAGGTGGAAGGTAAGAGATGGTATTGTAGTGGGTTCATCTATCAAATTTACCTATATGGCTTCTCTGCCCTCTTTAACCTATGTTCAATCTCAAATCCATGTTTATTTCACTTGGATATCACTTACTCAAAGTTTTCAATCTTAGTTTATAGATGGTCATAAGGGCCAACCCTATTTTCATAAGCCATCTTTGTCAGTTGCTTAGATTATAGATGTGGGATAAACTTGTTACTAAGGTCCCATTCCTTAAGGTCATCCTTCTAAAATTATAAGGAATCTTTGTGATTGGACATAATGTCTAATTTCTTTTAATGATGGATCATGGTCATTCCAATAAAAAATGGAAAAGGATCCAAAATGCCCTTCCTTTTCTCCCTCTACACATTGTCAATCCTTTGGAGGAGCTGGGAGGAAATTTCCTACTTGGATAATTTGATGGGGACATAACATGGAAATCTAAATGGCTAAGTCATAAGTCCCTCCATCCTAATGACAATACAATCTAGGTATTACCATATGTCCCCCATGGGTTCTACACATTTCTTAATGAGAGGGTACACTCTAGGCATGGTGTTCCTAGTCGTATTCTTGACCAAAGTAGGGTATATGCAATCATAAATGAACTGCATATGAACTATGTATTTGAATATGTGTAGCTTTGAATAGTGATGGTAAATGGTAATTTTATTATGGGAGGACCAATTCTTGATATGAGGAATGTTTGTAGAAGCCATAAATGAGTCCAAAAAATAAGACATCATGATGAATTACTAGCTTATCTTTCTCTTAATTTCATAAAATTTCATTCCCAAATAGATACTAATAAATTACCCAAGAGGTGAAATTATCTTCTCCTCAACCATGAAGTACACATAGGAGACCAATATAGGGTAGACATAGGTTGTAGTGGTGACTCCATCTGCTCTTTTTATTAGGGTCAATATAATTCTAATACCTTCCCTAAATTACATGATAGGGATCTTCCCATCAAGGTTTTTGGATACATGGGTTCCCTAATTTGACCAGGGTCTTAATATGGTGTCTAAATTGTGCCTAGTGGTCCACTCCTTGATGGTGGGGAGGTTGATATCATCCCTAAGAATTTTTTAATAACCCTCAAAAGATACATGATAAATGTATGCTATCTCTTTTGACACACCCTCCCTAGCTATTTAATCACCATCAATTCTACAATCAATAGACATGGGAGCAAGGATGTTAATATAATGAAATACTTTTTTTTTCACAACTACTTGATGAAGACCAAACATTTAAATTACAACAAGTCCTCAATTTTCCTCTTGGTCACTACAATTATTTAGTCACTAGAAGTGAGGGGCTATAATTCTTCAATAGAAAAGAAGATCGCCAAACAATTCATCATCCCATTGTTTAGTGCCCTAATGTCTAATTCTATATCTCCAAAATGCCTTCCCTCATTGTCTATAGATAAATACAATTTAGCCTCTTTGTTCCATTATTTCCTAGCAACTTCTTTGACTCCTTAATTTCTCTACGTGTATGACTGGTTCTCTTTTTCTCAATATGACATTTAATTTTAATTGAATGTATTTGTTCCTGAACCATAAATTATTTTGGATTTATGTCATTTTTTCTAAGGATTCCTAGAGCTTTAATGGTGAAAGGTGGTAGATTTCATAAATTCATTCATGCCTTAGATTCGATGGATGGATTAACTTACATGAATTATGTATTTTAAGTGTGATAAATCTTTCGATTTTTCATTTATTACTTACATGGCACCTATATGGACTTCCTAAGCTCATTTTGTGCCATTCTCATGATGACTATTTTGAAAACTAGCCATTGGTTTTCAAATCTCACTTCTCATCTCACACTATTAGATTGAATATTTGATCAAACATGGTTTGTTAGAACCTATAAGATGCACATGGTTTAATTAATCCTAAGACTTTAATAAAATTTAGACTTAAAATATATTCTTAAGGTCTATGTATGCCAATAACACTAATAAACTTAGGTTAAACCCTTTTATGCTAAGTTTTTTATGTTAATATACTAAGAATTCTTTTGAAAGGCCTTTTAAAAATGCCCCCTTTGATTAGGCTAAAAAAATAGATGAGGTTATATTTTATGACCTTGCTAATGTCAAAGACATCCTCGTGGACATCAAATGATGTGAGCAAGACTGTCAATTTTAAGCCTACAAAATTCTTTTGGTTAAATGATGAAGTGCCACATTTCATGCTCTCAAGAACTCCGAAGGCTTCAGAGTTGATGTTCACCATTAAATTAAGATAGGATATGTAATGAGGACCTTTGATAGTGATCTAAGAGGTCAAATATGATTGGCTTTGAACTCTAGGGAGCATTTTATCTTTGTGCCATTAGATCAACACCTATGAATAACCACATATCATTGGATTCTACAAAATTCCCAAGTTTAAGCTAGTATAATAATTTATATATATAGGCTAAAGTTAAATGATTAGTCCTAAATCTATCATATAGATAAATATGATGAAATTAAAGCTAAGGTTTATTTTGGTTAGCCTAAGGTAAAAACATTAATGTGGTCCCATTTTGGACATAGGTAAACATTTAGATGAGGTTTAACTTGACGATCTCACTAATGTCAAAGATGTCCATATGAATGTCAAATGACATGAGTGAGACTATCAAATTAAATCTTGTAATAACTTTGTATTGAATTTTAACTTAATGGTCTCTCTAATGTCAAAGAAATCCTCATGGATGTCAAATGAAAGGAGTGAGACTATCAAATTAAATCTCATAATAAATTTCTATTGTGGTTTAACTCGATGATCTCATTAACATCAAATACATCCTCATAGATATCAAATGATGGGAGAAAAACTATCAAATTAATTTCTTTAAGAAGTTTTTTTTATAATAAAGTCTAAAGTTAGTGCATAGTTATTCCTCGATGATTTGATGATGTTAGATCATATCTATGAGGAAGTGAGAGTCATTAGATCTATAAAAATACATGAAATTTAAGTTAAGAACTAATACGCTTGATGTTTTAGACTAAGGTTTTGGTCTTAAGATGTTTGTGTTAATAAACACAAAAGTCATTTTAAAGTTGAAGCCTAGGCTAAACATTAGTGAAAGTCTTGGCAATAAATGAAAGGGGCTTATGGACTAAAAATTAGGTAGCCAAAGGGGGAGTTAAAAAGGGTCTAGGTATGATTTTATATTAAGGTTTGGTCATGTCAAAAACATGATCGAGCAGTAATATAAAATTAGACTTAGGATTTTTTACAGAAATAAAAATGATTTTTGGCTAAGTTTATCCTACCATTTTTAAATTAAAATCATAGGGTTTCTTCATTTGGGGACCTTCCCTTTCTTCATGGAAACTATGCTTCATCATCCAAATACAACCATTAGTATGGTTAGCATATAATACACAATCACAATCAAATAAACATAGGTTCATTCCTTTTCATGTGAGAAATCTTAAAATTTTAATAGAGAATTACCTTACCCAAGTCAATTTAAGGTGAAAATGTTTCAACACATTCACAAGGGTCCCTGTTTTTTACAAGTATAAAAATCGGGGTATGTTGGTCCCAAAAAATTGTGACTCATAAGGGAACATAGAAATATGTTAGAACCTAGGATTCTAGTTTATAATTTCATATAAGTTATTCATCTCACTTTACCTAAACCATCACCCATGTTAATTCTTGGTTAAAGTAAGCCTCTCGTGTAAAATTTGAAAATGAATATTGAAACACAAACATGAAGTGCGTGCTTTGATTCCACTTATTGTGTGTCATGGGATTTTAGAAGACAATATCTAGGTTTCATACCTGTGACCATAAAATTGACTTAAAGCATATTTATATTTTTATTAAGAGTAGTTGCTTTTAGTTTAGGGAAGGCTTGCATATTTTTATACTACCATCTAAGCATCCATATCCCTGAAAGAGATACCTTTGGCTCTACTCAAGGCCTTGATTCACTAATATCTAGGCATCTATAGCCCTAGTAGAGATTACCAAAATCACCTTTATTTCCACATTTATTTATTTTGCAATAATTTCTACCTTTTTTTTTTTTAGGTCTTATGGAAAATCTTGGGAGACAATATAGACAAAGTTTTAAGGATTTGGTCAAATGCTTGGTTTTTGGGGTAATCACCTGCACTTGTAACTTTTGTCCTAGAAAATGATGTTTTTTAATTGCAAGCATGAATTTTCCTTAACAAACTAAATTCACCTCTTACACACATGATTCTTCTTGAAACCAAAATTTGATTTAGAATAAGTTTTGAGTTCTTGTGAGATAACTAACCTATATACCAATCTATGATAATGCCTTAGGCTATAACATGATGCTTTTTCACCACCTTATGTTCACCTTTGTAAGGTTCATATTTACATTATAAGTGGCTGAAAATTCAATAAATCTAAGAAATTTTTGATCAAGGATTTCCTACAAGACTTATTGAAGCAAAAGAGCATAACAAAAACATAAAACAAACACACAATACAAAGCAAATAGATATAGACAAGTAAAATAAGGAAAACAAAAAGAATAAATAAACTATCTAGCCTACCTAGTTTAACCTTAACCATATTAAAATATTTATTCCATAAATACTCATGGTAGAGTAGTAAAAAAGTAACTATTGAGATATTTCCCATTGGTGGGTAAGGTAAATTCTACTCCCTAGAGATCCTTTTAACTTGAAATTATTGTTGCCTATAATTTTGGCAATTTGGTATGGGCCAATCTGAAAGGGTGTGAACTTGACATGTTTGCCTTTAGGTTATGATGCCTTGTCCCAAAGGAGGACTAGGTCTCCTAACCTAAAGACCTTCACCTTGGACCTCTTATCAAATCATATTTTCATAGTTTCTTGATGCCTACTAAAGTTTAAAAATGCCTTTTCTGTATCATCTTCCATCTTAATGATGCTCATTAGCATGGAATTATCAAGCTCTTGGATTTATTCCATGTATTATTTCATGAATTTAAACATAGGTAATTTGAGGGTGATGGGGAAGATAGGTTCCTAACCATACACCAACATAAATTGTGAAACCTTGAGTTCTTGTTTGATCTTGATCCTATCTACCCATAACACATGCTTAAGGAATTTATTCCATGATTTGGGTTTATCTACAATAGACTTCTTGATGGCCTTTATTAGATTCTTATTTATGGATTTTGAGACTCCATTTCCCTAGGGATATTGATTGGAGGAAAACTTAAGTGCAATGCCTTGGTCATAAGCCCATTTAGTCATCTCAAGTGAAAAGAATATAGACCCATTATTATAGACTAAGTAAACTAGGGTTCCAAATCTAGTACAAATATTTTCTTCTAATAAATTGACCACCTCTTATATCTTATATTAATTATCTGGTGACTATAGCCTTAGTCCACCTTGTTCAATAATCTATAGCAGTTATGACATACTTGTGACCTTCAAAAAAATTGGGGTTAATTACTCATACAAAATCAAATCCCCCTATGTAAAAGGCTTTTCCACCATCACTGGTTACAAAGGCATGTCTGCCTTTGGTTCTTTATGATAAATATTTGATATGATTTGTACTTTATCAAATGTTTGTAGGCATCTTTGAAACTAGTGGGCTAATAGTACCCAGCCCTGATAATTTTATGGGTTGTAGTTCTCCCTGAAGGGTGTCCAGTATCCAAATTTTCATGAAAATTAGACATGATTTGAGAGGCCTCTTCATTAGATACACACCTTAAGTAGATTCCTTCAAATTTATTCCTATATGGGACTAAGTTATCAACCCAAGTGGAATGCCTAATAGGAAACACAATCCTTACATCTATCAGTTTCTTGACCTCCCTAAAGAACATGGGCTCCAAGATAGGATTGATAGGTCTTTGCTTCTACCTGAAGGGTTTAAAATTTTATTCAAGGGGTATGATGTGAGTAATGACTCTTGGGTTAAATTTTTTTATATCTTCATTGGACCAAGTAATTACATATTTATATTTTCTAAGCAACTCTCTAGCCTTCTTATTTTCCATCTCAGTACAAATCTTTCCTAGGTTCACTTGTTGGTGGCAATCACATGGGCCAAGATTTACTACATGATAGTATCCACCACTTACCTTATGTACCTTTGGTGTTTCAAGAATCTTCTCATGATCAAAAACCATTTATAATGAGATCATCCCTTTAGGTATCTTATTATCATTTAGTTGGATGATTTTACCATTAAAATTCCTTTTAGGAGAACTTTCATCAGCTTCATCAATGGTGTGAGCTTTAAAGGCACTATAATTAGTCAAGAAATCCAAAATTTATTGATCATCATTAAATACTTGAAAATGATTCATTTTATTCAAGACTAAGGGGCATGGTACTATCTTAATTCTAAATTTTTGGTAATTATGATTAGGTATGAGATTAGCTACATCAGAGGCAAGCTCATTAGTAGTTTTGTTTTCTTCCCTAGGGATGGACACAATTTTTAAAGCATAAAAATATTCCACCAAGTCCCACAGTCTAAACTTGTACCTCTTAAGGTAAGATAGCTTGCATTGATACTTACTCCTTATTTTATTGAACACAAGTTTTGAATCTACATAAATAAGGATTTCCTTGACTTTATGCTTAATAGAAAGTTGCAATCCTCAGATGAGAGCTTCATATTCAGCTAAATTGTTAGTGCATAGGAATTGTAACCTATAGGATACATGATATTGATTTTCTATAGTGTCTATTAATATAATACCTACTCCTGACCCTAACTTATATCTAGCATCATTGGCATAAAAATTTCATAGACTAGGTACAAGAGGAGGGTTTTTGGAACTAGGCTCTTATGTAGTCTCTAAAGTAAAAACTCCTAAATCAAAGTCAAGGAGTTTTAATTTTTCATTGATAGGATTGTGATATATTATCATTTGTCTCATTCTCAGTTCCATTTCAACTCTTATTTGATTTGGCACACCTTTCTAAGGCAAGCATAAGTGGGAGAAATTAGTAGACATGTATCCATTCAAGGCCTTAGTCCATTCTCTACTCAATAGCAATCCATAAGCATTGGGAATATCAACCACTTATATGTCAATGAATTTATAAAACTTTGGTTGATTAGTCAACTACATATTTACATTCAATAACTCCCCAATGACTTTGACTCTTGACATGTCCAATTATGTGACCACCCTATCAGACTTGATTAGGGTTAACCCAAGTTGTTCACATATCCCAATAGGCATGATGTTTGTTGAGGCTCCAAAATCTAAAAGGTAATTATGGACATTCTTCCCAAATATCTTAAATATTAAAAAGAAGGGTGGGGACTATATTTTGGTTACTTGCATAATAACATTTACACTATCACTCTTAAGAGGCTTCCCAAGTTTCTTAGACAAGGATTCCAAGAGTAAATCTCTTTGTTCTATAGTCTGAGTTAGCTCATGTAGAGTAATATTAGCTTTGATCTTTTTCATATCTTCCATAATGTTGTAACTAGTTTTGCATGAAGGCTCAGTAGTAGGTTTTGAAGAAATTCCCTTAGGTGGTTAAGGATCATTCCTTGATGTAGTGTCTGTAGGAGTCCTATAATTTTTAGGGGGAGTGGAAATAGTTAGTGGTTTTTTTAATTCTCTATTTCTTAGAGGGTATGTATTCAATAATTATTGGAATTCTTAAATATATTTATGGATATTCTTAGGCTCATTATCCACTTGGAAAGGGAATTGAAATGCCTCTACCATGTGCACTTGGTTAGATGGCTAAGATCCAGAAGGACTTGAAGTAATATCCTTGTTAGGGACTAATTAAAATATGTCTAGTTCTTCTTGGAAATATTCAAAGGCCTTAAAAAAATCAATGTAATCAATCTCACCATGTTTAGTGGTAGAATTATCCCTATAATAGTCTATCAAGGAAATATCTGTGTTGAGCTTCTGGACAATCTTTAGTATAGATTCATTCTCATTCTTTGGGAATTTAGAGATTTGGAATTGGATATTGTTATTACCATGGAATTTTAGTAAATAATTTTGATCATTGGTGTGAAATCCATTAGTAACTTGATAACTCAAGAAACTTAGGTTTTGATTATGAGCAACATGGCTAGTAGGTAATACATTTAGAGTAGGGAGCTAGTTTAATGCTAGAGCATTTTGGTTATTATTTGGGAGAAGGTTTAATTCATGTAGTTGAGGATTAAAATTTGGGATAGAATAAGCCATATATCCTTGAGGTTGTATTTGGTCACTAATAACCATTGCTTTAGAGTAAGCTTGGGCCATTGCATTGATGGCTAGGAAATCCCTTTTTTGAAACATAGAAGTCATGGGGTCTACTGCGTATTTGTAAACCTCTAAAGCTAAAGCCTCTTTAGGTTTGTATGGATCCATGGTTTGAATAAAAATCTTATGGAACCTATCATTAAATGATATAATAAGTTCAATTTCATCCCTCTTAATAGTATGAATTAGTGATAAATGACATAAGGACTTATGATCTTCCAAAATTGATCAATAAAGATAGTGTCAAAGTTATTCCATGAGGTAATAAAATTTTTAGGAAAATTAAAGAACCATTCATATGTATCATCCTTGAATGTGAATGGAAACAATCTACATGATACATCTTCATGGATAACATTTAACAATCTTAAAGTAACCTTGAAAAATTTAACATGTTTTTCTACAGTTGCAACACTAATTGGACTAATTGGCAAGTAATTTTTAATATTATGAGGTAAGTCATGAAATATACTTGATAAATTGATGGGGGAACTTCTAAGCCATGCTATATCTGGATGAAGATTGAATTTAAGAACCCCTTATAAGGGTGAAGATGATAGAGACTTGGAATGCCTACAACTTCCTCTATATTTCTTAGTTATTTGGTGGGTTTTTAGCTCATGTAAGGGTTCTCTTGTCTATAAATGTGATCTGGCCCTGATCCTTGGCATTTTCATCTTGAAGATTAAGGAGCTTTTTTGAAATATAGTGTGTCAAGTTATATTTCTTAAATAACAAGAAACAACTTGTACACTAAGCCTATTTTATAAATATATGCTCAAAAAAGAGACAAAGGATGTTGATATTTGACTTAATAAGCTCAAAGATGCATTGAATTATGTAGAGATGACCATTCTTTATAACTTATGACTTAAATAAACTCAATATTCATAAAGAATTTCTAATCTTCAACCAAAATAAGCCATCCTAATCTCAAGAACTATGAATTCTTAAAACTAAAAGCCATTTTTACTAGAATTTGATCATCTCTTTAAAAATAACTAATGTATTTACCTTTAAAACCACAAATATTGGAGAGAAACCACATAAAGACCAAGAATATTTGCACTTAGAGTGAAGAATCACTCATAAAGGTCAATAATCCTTTAAAGTTAATGCACAAAATATCACAATTAAGTAGTCCCTCATTCTAGAATTAGTAGAGATCTCTCCTATTAATGATTCTAATTGCTTCATAAGTGCTCTTAATGTTGATGAACACTTCTAATTTTAGGATACTAGAGATCCAAGGCATGAGTTGTAGTTTGTGACAATTTAGGGATGTCTGTGGTGGGATAGGAGTGAAGTATGAGAGATATCCACAATATTTATTTTATTTGGTGGTTGGGAGCCACCAGGGTCTATATTTGAATCTTTGTGATATTTACTAATCTATAATCTAATGTAAATGGATATTAACAATTATCTTTAAACTAAAGTGAGCTTTCATAAGGAAAAAAGAAAAAAGAAGGGTAAGGCAAAAAAGAAGATGTGATTGTAGGCTTCCATCTCAAATATCATGACAATGTTATAACTATTTTGAGAATACATGAACCAATTTGTGATGCAATATAGTATAAAATCATATTACATCACAAACTAGGCAGGCATCAAGGAAATATAGAAGTCATAAGTAAGAACTAGGTTTACTTTAAAGAATTTACTACTGTAACCTGAATAGCATGAACACATCCAAATCTAGAGAAAATGAAAATGAAGTGTACCTAAAATATTTTATTTAATCTAGCAAAGCACAAAATAAAAACACTATGATAGAAAATGTAGCTCAAAGTGCAAATAACCATTCAAATATAAGATATTAACATGTAATTGAGAGATAATATCAGATTTTTTAACACATTATTTAGACCATCTTTTTAGAATCATTTATTTTTATTAAAATACCTCCTTATATACAATTGCTCAGAGTCTCCATCCATTACATATTATAACCTACACTTATTTATAGAGAACATATGTGGCGGTACTGGTGAATTTATCAAAACATCTATATTTTAGATAAGGATAGTTTTCCTTAGATTATAAGGACACAATGTTCATGACCTTATACACTAATTTTGACTAATATGTCAAATATATGCTAAAATACTAGCATATATACATTAAAAATAATATTCATTTCCATAATACATTGGTGGGTCCACTCTATTTATGATGGAGGATATCCTTCACCATGGTATATTGTTATTTTATTAGCTTAAAATCCACACAAGATTCATTAGATAATACTCTTCTTGATTTGCCAATGTGTTGAATTCTTTGTCACCTTTTACCATGAGTTATGTGATTCATTATGCCTCTGATTAGGTATTTATCTTCATTCATGAAGTCATTGACAGTATTGCACTAGGTGCTTAAATCCTATAACTTATCCACTATAATTCCATAAAGGATGTCCAAATGTCCAAGTTTGATTATTTTTAAGTCTAGGGCCTATTTTATTACATGTACATTAATCAGCTTAGCTACCTAGGCTTGGGAGTCTTGCCATTGGGTGACTAAGCCTTGTGCCATCTTATATAGATGGGTTAAGGCACTTAATCTAATATTTATGTTCTTTAATCCTTCAAATATGTTAAGGAGAGACTTATTTAACATCTTTATTATGTCCTCAGGGATTGAAAATGTAGCTTGTGCTTCCAAATCTTGATTCTCCTTCTCTACGTTGATGATCCTTTATTTCATTCCTTGGACCCCAACCAAGGCCATCAATATTTAGGCCATAACCAAAATTTCTGTCTTCCTGATGGATGGGGTGTTTCCATACTACTTTACCTTACATAAGAGTTAGACCCACAAAAGGCTCCACTCTTTGGAAGGTGAAATCCTTAGTGCCTATGGTGGCTTTCTTTGTTGTTACCTTTTCAAATATAGCTATCTCTAGATTGTATTTCACATTAGCTATTGGTTTAAAGGATTTGGGAACCTCTAGGATTTCAATCCCCACTCCACTGTCTTTAAAGGATAATTCATTTTTTTACTACTTTCCCTTATATCATTAATAATTCTCTTCTCTTATTTCTCCTTCATGAGCTCTCTGATCTAGGGTTTTATATCATCATGGGTACTAACACCTACAGTTCTAGTAATTTCCCATGAATGGGACTAAGATGGAAACTTTTGGAGTATTCCACATATGAACCAATTAGGGATGATAGGTCCATGTATGGGAAACTCATCACTGATGAAGTTAACTTCAATAGTTGGATGAGTCCATGCCACTTTTGATCTTTTGGAAGACTTGGAAAAAATGGCCATTTCTACCTCCCTTTCCTTCTATGTGATAGGAACTAAATCTAAAACTAGTTCTTTCCCTTTTTCTATCTCACTTGTCTATGGTTCTTCAACTTGTACCAATTTAGCTTGAGATTCCTCACCTTCTTGATTAGACCCATAGTTCTCTACAAGTTCATTAAATAATTATTCAACTATTTCATAAGGCTTGAGGGCAATCATGTCAATGTGATCCACTAGAGAAGGTGGTTTTAGAGGTGCAACCAAGGTTGAAGGGCCTTCCCTAGGTCTTTCCTCCAATTTATTCTCAACAGGTCCTTGAATCTAAAGTAATTACTATTATGGGGGCCTTAGTGGTGTACTTGAGGTGGAAGATAGGAGATGGTACTACTATGGGTTCATTTGATACATTTCCCCAGATGGTTTCTCTTCCTTTTTTAACCTATGTTCAAGCTTAAATCCATGTTGCCTACACATGGCTAGCACTTCATCAAAGTTTTTAGCCTTAGTGTAGATATGGTCATAAGGGCCAACCTTGTTTTCATAAACCACATTTTTTAGCTGCTTAGAATACATATGGGGTACAAACTTTTTATTAGGGTTCCATTCCTTAAGGTCATTCTTGTGAAAGTAGAAGGCATCTCTATACATCGACATAATGTCCAATTTCTTCCAACCATGGATCATATTACTTCTAATAAAAAATGGAAAAGGATGCAAAATACCCTTCCTTTTCTCCATGCACATATTAACAATCCCTTGGAGGAGTTGGGAGCTAATTTCCTACTCAACCAATTTGATGGGGACATATACTAGCAATCTAAATGGTTGAGTCATAAGTCCCTCCATCCTCATGATAGTGTAGTTTGGGTAGTACCATATGTCCCCCATGAGTTCTAAAAATTTATTAATGATATGGTGCACTATAGGCATGGGGTTCCTAGTGATATTATTGACCAAAGTAGGGCATATTCAATCACAAATGAACTTCATGTGAACCTTATATTTGAAGATGTGCAACTTTGAATTGTGATAGGAAATGCTAATTTTGCTATGCGAGGACTAATTATTGATATCATGAATGTTCATAGAATCCATAAATGAGTCCAATAGATAGGACATCAAGGTGAATTATTGGCTTGTCTTTCTCTTAATGACATAAAATTGTCTTCCCAAATGGATGCTAATCAATTCCCTAAGAGCTGGAATTAGCTTCTCCTCAACCATGAAGTACGCATAGGAGACCAATATAGGGTTGACATAGGTTATGGTGGTGGCTCTAGATACTATATTTATTAGGGTTAATATAATCCTAATACCCTCTATATATTTATTGATAGGGATATTCCCATCATGATTTCTAGATACATGGGTTCCTTGGTTCAACCAGGGTCTTAGTATGGTGTCTAAATTATGCCTAGTGGTCCAATCCTTGATGGTTGGGAGGTAAATGTGGGACCTAAGAAGTTTTTAATAGCCATTAAAATATATAATATTAATCTATGATATCTCTTTTGGCATACCCTCCCTAACTATTTAATCACAATCAATTCTACAATCAAAAAACATGGGGGCAAGGATGTCAATATAATGAAGTACCTCTAGTTTTGTGGCTATTCGATGAAGACCAAACATTTGAATTACAACCAAGTCCTAAAATTTCCTCTTGATCACTATAATTATTTTCTTGATGGAAGTGAGGGGATATAATTCACCAACAAAAAATAAGGTCTCTAACTAGTTCCTCATCCCATTGTTTAGTACCCCAGTGTCTAATTCTATATCTCCAAAATGCCTTCCCTTATTGTTTGTAGATGGATACAATTCAACCTCCTTATTCCATTGTTGCCTAGAAATTTACATGACTACTTAATTTCACTAATTTTATGACTATTTCTCTTTTACTTAGGATGAAATTTGAGCTTGTTTTAATGAAATTGTGCCTCAAATGTCAAGAATTAGGTCTTTATGTCATTTTTTCTAGGGATTCCTAGAGTTTTAATGGTGAAAGGTAGTGGATTTAATAAATTTATTTGTGCCTTAGATTTCATGGATGGCTTCACTTATGAAAATTATGTCTTTTCAACATGCCAAATATTTGTATTTGTCATTTAATGCTTACATGCCACCTATATGGTCTTCCTAAGTTCATTTTGTGGCATTCTCATGATGACTATTTTGAAAACTAGTTGTTGGTTTTCAAATCTCACTTTTCATCTCATGGCATTAGATTGAATCTACAATCAAGTGCAATTTATTGGATCTTGGAAGATGCACACACTTTAATTAGTCCTAAAAATTTAATAAAAATTAGGCTTAAAATATATTCCTAGGGTCTACTTATGTCAATAACACTAATAAACCTAGGTTAAAGTCTTTTATGCTAATTTTTCTACATTAATATTCTAAGGATTATTTTGAAATGCCTTTTAAAATTCTCCCTTTACTTAGGCTAAAATAATTAGCTGAGGTTAAATTTGATGTCCTCGCTAATGTCAAAGGCATCCTTATGGACATCAAATGATATAAGAGAGACTATTAATTTTAATCTTACAAAATTCTTTTGGTCAAATTATGATGTGCCACATTTCATGCTCTTGAACTCCCATGGATTTGAAGTTAATTCACACCATTGGATTAAGATAGGTGATGAAATGAGGACCTTTTATCATTATTTGAGGGGTCAAAGCTGATTGACTTTGAACTCTAGGGAGCCTTTCATCTTCATGTCATTAGATTAAGACCTTTGAATAATCATAGATCATTAGATCCTAAAACAATGCATGAACCTTAAGTCAATTTGATAGGTTATATACATAGGCTTAAGTTAAATGATTAGTCCTAAGTCTATATTATAGATAAATATGATGAACTTAAAGCTAAGATTTATTATGTTAAGCCTAAGGTCAAAACATTAATGTGGTCCCCTTTTGGACTTAGTTAAAAATTTAGATGAGGTTTATCTTAATGATCTTGATAACATCAAATACATCCTTATAGACATTAAATGATGTGAGAGAGACTGTCAAATTAAATCCCATAATAAATTTCTATGTAGTTTTAACTTGATGGTCTCGTTAATGTCAAAGACGTCCTCACAGACATTAAGTGATAGGATTGAGACTATCAAATTAAATAAAATAAGAACTTTTTATTGAGGTTTAACTTTATGGTCTTCCTAATTTTAAATACATTCTTTCAAACATCAAATGATGGGAGTGAGACTATCAAATTAAATCTTTTAATAACTTTTTTATAATAAAGTCTAAATTTGGTGTGTAGTTCCTCATGGGTAATTTTGCATCATTAAATTAGATGTCAGGGGATGTGAGAGTCCTTGGATCTCTAGAAGTACATTAAATTTAAGTTAGGACCCTATATGTATAATGGTTTAGACTAATGTTTCAGTCTTAATATGTTTTTTGTGATAACAGACACAAAAGGCATTTTAATATTGAAGCCTAGGCTAAACATTAGTGAATGTTTTGATAGTAAATGAAAGGGGCCTATGGACTAAAAATTAGGTAACCAAAGGGGGAGGTAAAAAGGGTCTAAGTATGAGTTTATATTAAGGTCTGGTTATGTCAAAAATATGATTGAGCCTTAATATAAAATTAGACTTAGGAATTTTTACATAAATAAATATGATTTTCTACAAAGTTTCTATGACCATTTTTGAATTCAAAGCATAGGGTTTATATTTTTGGGAACCTTCACTTTATTCATGAAAATTGTGGTTTATCATCCAAAGATAACCATTAGTAGGGTTAGCATATAAAAACAATCACAATCAAATATGAGGAGGTTCATTCCCTTTCAGGTGAGCAATCTTCAAATTTTAATAAAGAATAACCTTACTAAAGTCAATTCAAGGTGGATATGTTTTGAAACGTTCACGAGGGTTCCTATTTTGTACAAAAAAAATGGTGGTATGTTAGTGCCAACACCATGAAGTATTATTTATGATATTTCACAAATATAATTTTGTGTTCTTGAATTACTTAAGAAATATTATTCTAGTTAACTTACGTTTTACCTCCTACATTCCTTGGAAAGTTTGGTATTGTATTTTAAAAGAGGTAAGAAGAAGATACCTCTACACCAAGGAGTTATATTTCTAATATATAAATTTTTGAAATCTCTAAACTCTATCCCTCACCAAAATCTAAATAAAGAGTTTCAGTTATTAAGCCAAAATCTCTCAATCAAGGGAAGATATTTTTAAGTGTGGTAAGGTCTTTATAGATAAATCAATAGAAAAAACATTGAATCCCATAAAAATAGGGGAAAAATACATGTGATTATAGTATTATGGAAGTAGCGAAAGGTATAAATATTTTAAAATATTAATAAGCTGATGGAGCTTTAAAGGATGAACTTGTGAACATTGATGCTTGTAAACACAATTTGAGATAAGAATTTGAAAATGTGGTGACAAATATCGAAAAGTAGAGTAAGATCGCTAAAGTGGAAGAAGAACTAAATATTCACATAACTATCCTAAAATGGTTTATGAAAGACAATAACATGATCAAGGAGTGTATTAGGAACTTGAATAAAGAGGGTGGTATCTTTCATACTAAATAATAACTTTTGGAAATTTTCACCCATATTAAGAGACTAAAATACAAAGTTAACAATCTAAACAAGTAAAACAAAACCCACAACATGAATCTAGGCATGTTTGTTAAATTTATCAAGGTAGTTATGTATAACTACTTAAAGAGTATGGATGGAATCAGGTTTGTCATCAAAAGTAATCTAGATGAGTAAATCTCAAGTGATTCAAATAAAATACCTAATGGAAAAGCAAAGGTTACATAATATTACACATGTATATGTAATAGTTTTGAACTTTATCAGTTACTAATGATTTATCTCTTGTAGGAACCCATTAAATCTCAATCTCTCTTAGTGCATGCCTTAAAGGGTGAATCAAGAAAGGGATTTGTAAACATTTGGTGCTTCTCAAGATTTTTGGCCCTTATGTTACCACTTATAACTAATACAAGTTACTTTTATCCATTTCCATAGGAATTGAAACCTCACTTATACATTCCCATAAGTATCTCACCACCCAAAATAGCCCCTAACTAAGTAGGAACCCATTTAAAAAATGTCCCCTACTCATTTAATTGATTCAACCCATTTTATTATTTACCACACATTACAGAATTATGTCAACTTAACTCAACATATTTCTAGACCTAACAACTATATTTCCCACCCAATGAGGTTGATAGAGCCAAATACATTGACTAAAATACCATGATGTTTTAGGGTTAATCTATGGCTATATATAACCTATTTCATTTCATTTATAATAAAGGATAAATTAATTAAACATCATTACTGATCATAAATTTGATTATACAATAAATAGGAGGTTTCATTAATTAGGTTTTTTCAATGGAAAAGTAACACTTGTTTTGTGGAAGTCTTGGATGAATAAGAGAGTTCTTATAACCTAGAGTTGTTTTATCCTTGTGATCATTACAATCCCATAACAACCTCTTAAAAAACACCATTGGCTAAGGGAGAGATTAAGGCATAAGGGGTTCGCTTCAATAAAGGTAAGTATATTCCTAGCCATTCATATTTCTATAAGTAGATGTTTTAGAGTTAATATATATTGGATTGTGTCTCTTCTTACATAGATCATTTCTATGTTATAGATAGATTTGTATTTGCATGTTTATTATCTTCCCCATTTGTGCCATAAGCTTTGGTGAGTGCTAAATTGGCCTATATATTCATTTACTATATTAGCTTGCATCATTTTCTAGAAGATCAACTTGATTAATATTATTTACAATCATAAGACCTAGATAAGGTTATCACAAGATTATATTTCACTAGAGTCCTTGGAAATCTCTCCTTTGCCAAAATGTGATAAGATATACTTTAGTGTAGGTTTAGAAGATCCATTATTGGTCATGACCCTAATTTAAGTGTATTCACGAGCGTACTTGTTAGTTGATTACCTTATCTGAGCTTGAATATTATTCAGTAGGATAAGTTACAGAACTATATAGTTTCACTTGAATACATTTTGGTGAACCTGACATGACTCTAATCCTTACAAATTTCTAAATTTTCTTTATAGATAACTGGATTGACCCTGTCGATTCAATTAAATATTTTATGTGCAAGTTTTTCTACTCAATTGACCTAATCTATTTAGTTTGGATATATGCATAAGTTTTTACAACTTAGTTGACTTGGTCAAATTAGCTAGGAATATTTTATAGTTTCCCAACTAAAGTTAGCATGTTGATTTTGTTTAGAATGCTCTATGTAAAATTTCAATTTTTGAAAAACTAGATTGATCTGATCAATAGAGTTTCATTTCATATTTTTTAACATTTAACTGAATTGATATACTTGTTTATTTTATTTTATGTTTTTTTCCTTCAAAAATACAAGGTCAATCTAATTGACATAGTTTTATTTTGTTTTATCATTTATCAATTTTTATTTATACTTAATCAACCCATTTGACTCCATTTAAATATTCTATTTCTACCTCTACATGTTCAAAATTCCATACAAATAACAATATTTAAAATAACAACCTATCAAATTCAGGAAAACTACTACATCAGCATAGTGAACTCTGTATAATTTATCAAATTCACTCAAAATAACTCAATAATTACTTTCTATTAAATTTTAATTAATTTCATTTTATTGTTAGTTTTCAACATTCAAATTTTTGTAATATTATTACTAGTTTTTCAATTCTATAAAACAATACATTTATAGTCCACTAAGTTGATTGGATTGAATTAATTTTATAGCTATTTTTTGTCCAAAAAACTAAGTTGAATTTCTTGAATATATTTCATTTAGATTGTCTTTTAATATAATGATTTGACTAACTCAACTTTGTTCTGTTCTTTTTACACAAGTCAACTAGCTTGACTTCATTCTATTTATTTTTTCCTATTTCAAGCAAATGAAATTAACATATACTGAGAGTAAAGATTGGACAAGATGTTGAAATGGATAAAAGATACAACAATATATACACACTAGTTTGTGAAAGGAGTATATTACTACATGAAGTTGTTATGGGATGGATTATTGGATAATATATGTATTAAATGGACTATAGGTTGTGAATCAAGAGGGTGGATACTAGATGTGGAAAATATGTCAAATAATGATGAGTGACAAATATGATGGGTGGGGGAATATAGAATCAAGTAAAAAGGGTATCAAAATGAATGTTATATGGATGTGGGAGTGTGGTGGAGAGATAAAAAATATGAGGTGGATAAATAATCATTATACCTTTAAATTATATATCTATTTATTTATTTTAAAAAACTATAACATAGCTTTTAAAACTTTGATTTTCACTCTTATTATTCATTTTTTGGTTTTACCTAGAAGTTATGTACTGACAATTTTCAAACTACTTGGCTACTATCATAAAGGGCTACTTGATAATATGCTTATGGTCCCTATCTATCATTTAAATATATCATGATGTGATGGGAGTTCCCTAATACTCATATCCATGGTACAAAGCTAAACATGGTCTTTAGTTTATGTCTAATTCATGGTATTTTAGAAACACCTAATATATCCTTCTCTATCGAACCTTAGAAATCTAACCATCCATTTATTTGTATGGTACATCAGTTAATAGTTATTGAAGATAAGTTACTTCCATATTACCCTTGAATCTAGGTTTCATGGGCTATGGGAGTGGTACTTCTTCCATATCCAACGCTCTAAAATATTTGGTGAACATTATCAAACATACAAGCAATTATCTTTGGAAGCCTACATTTTCAATCAAAACCTTTAGTATAAATTCTTTATCTTATTTTTAAGAAATTAGCTATTTAGTTTTTCAAAAATTCACTATTTTTACTTATTATTTTATATTATATGTTGTATTTCAATTATACCATCCATTCTTGATACAAGATTTGTGTTCTGTGTTTGAATTAGATCGACCAGCTCAACCTAGTTGTAATTATGTTTAGTTATTTTATTTATTTAACTAAAACTAAATCATATAGATCTAGACCAATTATAAAAATTTACTTCCTACAAAACTAAGTCAACTTATTTGACCCAATATTTTTTATATTGTTCTATTTATCTTCCTATAAAACTAAGTCAACCTATTTAACCCAATATTTTATAGATTGATTTGTTTATCTCATCATATAACTAAGTCTAGTTATTAAACCTAATATTTTAAAAACTATTATTTTTATATTCTTATATAACTAAGTTGACCAGCTCAACTTAGTATATTACATATTGTCTTATCTCTTATTAAGTGTTTAAATCTGTCTTCTCATCATGATGCATCCATTTGATGATGCTAAACAGCAAAATAAAACTAACATAATGATTTTAAACAATATTAATAAACTTAATAAACATAATTTGAGATCAATAACATAGAACAAATAAATGTCCATATTATCACTAGAATCACCAAGTATGGGAATCCTAACTATTCCTTAAGTCTTAACCATTATTCATGCAAATTGTAGAATATGAAAGTGAACTTGAATACATGACTAAAATGATCCTCTTAATTAATGAAAATCATCAACATAGAGGTAAGGAGATTATATTTTTTTATAACCACATGATGGGAACCTACATTGGATAACCCCATTCACCTTCACCTAGATTTTCCATATGATTTGGGTCAAGTGACATTATGACTTCTTCCACAACTTTACCCTCTATCATGTATCCCTCTAATACTATGACATCATCATCCTTGTATTATTTCACCTCCATGCAAAACATTTCTATAAACATGGTTGGTATTAATTATAGTGGGTCTATTCCAAAGACCCACACTAGTACCCATAATACATCCACCATTAATGCTTCTCATGCCAATATTGAATTTCATGCTAATAATCCATCTCAAACCCTTAATACTTAACATAATAATAATACATATGATGTTGCTTCTATTGTAATAAATAGTATTTAGACTAGTCAATTATTAATATAAATTCTTAACCAAATGGCTACTTTTCAAACTAATAACACCAACGAAATGGTGTAAATGTAAAACTAGTTATTTCATATTTAGAAACAACGTACTCAATCGTGAACACAAAATCCTAATGCACCCTCATCACCTCTTATAGATGCAAATGGTAAACTTATTCCACAACCCCCACTTATAAACAAAATTATTAATCACTTAAAAATGAACCTCTTATTCCTTGAATTAAAAACATTAACATAGGAGGAATAGTTTGTACTATCACTTATAATAGATCTACAAATCTAGATGTACATTTAAAAACCTTCAAAAATTTATATAAATATTGGGTTACACTTAATACCTTTGATACTACCGAAATATTAGTGAAAACCTTTTCATGGGATGCTTTAGATTGTTATAACAAACTTAAAATTCATTCCATCACTAGCTTAGAGGATTTAATCAATGCTTTGGTCTAACAATTCCAAACTAGTTATCTTATAGAAAATAACTTGCCCAAATTTATCAATTGTAAATAATTAGAATACAAAATGGCACAAGTATTCATTAAATGATAGAAATCCCTGTCTAAAAAATTTGAGCATAATATGCCAGATGAAAAACACTTTCACTTATTCAATAATGCTCTCATCTGAAACTATAATAATGTGTTAAGACTATTTCTCTGAAATCCATGGAAGATGCCCTCAACCAAGCTAAATGATAGAATTTACTTATACATCAATTTGAGCCTTCACACCATTTAACAAGAACTTGAATGATAGTGAAAGTGAAAAATAAACATGCAATTAATGATTTTATTATAGATAACTATGACTCCATACACTATTCTAGCCATTATTCCACATTTTCTCAAAGCAATAATATAGATGTACATAAAAATCTTTCATTAGCATAAATTCAAAATCATCTTCCACAACCTTCCCCATGGGATTTGGATCCTATGTTCCCTATTCAAAAATGGTATGATCCCCAAAAAAAATATTATTTTCACATAAGTTGCGACCATTTTCATGAAACATTTTGGCGATTACAAAATTTTTCTATGGATTATCTCCTTGGATCCAAGTTTGATCACAAATAGTATATACACAAACATCAAAAACTTATAAAATGGTAACTAAATATCATGAAAATAAAACTTAAAATGAAACTTTAAATCAATCCAATGCTCACTTATCCATTTATAAGGATCCTCTTCCTAACCATCAAGATAACACTAAAAAATCTCCTACTACCAACAATGTTGAAACTACTATAGATCCTAATATTAAAAATGAGAATGTTATAAACATTAATAACATGATGAGATTATTTTATTATATTGATCAATATCTAGCCTCAAAATATAACAACTTTCCAATGTTCTACATTGTTCAAGACTCTTACTCATCCCATCTCACAAAATTGGGGCATGAGGAACCAAAAAACATGCAAGTATCAAATCTAATAATGGAAATTGACAATGCATATCATACCATTTATATAGTATATACTCCATTTACAAATAAAATACCTCAAGCATATACCTCAAAAATGTCAATTGGTATTTATTCCACTCAAACATAGAAAATTACGAAAGATACAACCACATTGCCTAAGATAACACATATAACTTTAATTAGTTAACCCACATTAACAAAACATAAACTAAATATACCTTATAAAAATAAAAAATAAATGCACTTATGACCTCCCTTAATAGGATATATTATAATATTATGAATATTTATCTAATAATACTCTAATGAGTTATGATGAATGGGATCCCATAGCATAACTTTAACATCTCCGATTGAAAATTCATTTCTAAAAACCTAAGATAACTTCACTCATCATCATAATCAACTAATGAAATTATTATTTTAAATAATAATCCCTCATACTCCACCCATGGGACAAAAATCTACTTATTGGGATCTAAAAATAACATACTTCAATAGTAGGAAGTAATATCTGTCCATATTGACCAAATAGTGGACACTTCCCTTTCGATGAAATTCCTTATCTCTTCCATGATTCCTAATGAGATATTACTTCATGCAGATGATCCACCATTATTCATTAGTGTGAAAATAGGAGATATCCAATTTAAAAAAGCTTTAATTAATGAAGTATTGGGTGCTTATGTTGCTTCCCTTTATTTTATTAAAACACTTGGATAATAATGTAACCTTAAATACACACAAAGTATATTTCAAGGATATAAATAAAGATAAATGCCTCTATTAGTTTTTTTTTGGATTCCTATTATGTTCTACCAATCACATTATAGGTAATGTTCATGATAGTTAACTTTACACTCTATTAAAATATCATACACGGTCAAACTTGGACACACTACATGAGAGAATTTTCCTCATACACATGCCAATGTGTGAAATTTACATATGATTATGATATATACAAGATTAAAGGAAATATTAATCTTTAGAGTTTTGAAAAAATCCAAGAAAGAGGTGTTTTAAAAACACCCACCCTTGAATGCTTACCTAACATCCCATTTCACAAATTTCAAAGTTTTAATTATCCCATTGACTCTACTAGAGGTTATAATGGTCATCTTGAATTAATAGGATACATACCACTTAAAATTTTAGATTTGAATGATCATGAACCAGATGACATAAGTCTAAAAATAAATAATTATCTCTTTCCTAGAATAATCACTCAATTACCTCCTTTATGACCTTCATCTCATCAACTACCATATGATTAAATTCTAGTTACCTTCACAGAAAATTAGAAATCTATTTATCATGCATCTCAGACTGATCAAAGCATTGATTCATATACTATTGAAATTTATACTCATAATTATGATGATGGATATTATTTATATGATCCATTTTTAGCTAGATTTACTCAATCTAAATATGAATAGATATTTAGATATCATTCTTCTTTACAACATTGTGTTACATATATTCCTATAGTTATTTATCTTAATATTTTACCATATATTAGTTATTATGATTCTTAAATGTTTTTTTAGATCACACAAATACTACTCCTCCAGTCACTATTGATACTCTTCAGAGTATGGTTATGGATTATGCCATGGTAGGACTATACCAATTTACTAGATACCATGATCCTTATAGCTTACTTATTACAGATATGTCAACTATATTACTTCAACCTATTATGAGTTCATATATTGATTTGGATTATCCTAGTATTGATCTTATTCAAAATTATCCTATTAGTGATGATAAGCTACCTTTATCAAAGCTTGATCCTCTACCAACATGATTGGAAGATAAGCCTTATTGTGAGATCCATATAGTTGTCAATCATTGGACCAAGGATTGTAATACACACTATTAGCATTAGGCATCCTCTTCTACTACCACATATATCAAACATTCAACATCTACGACTATACATAATTTTTTATATCATTGTATGCATAACTAGTCTTCTACTCATTATTTATATCTCAAACAAACATTGATACACTACATCCAACTATAACACAACCAAAAGATAAGAGTATACCACCTCACAATATACTCCCAGAGTATATTCCTCAATATGAGGATGCTTATTATCTTTATAATTAGTGCACTACAGACCACAGTGATATATATAACCAAGTGATTCAACAATATTTTCAAGATTTTCCATGGCCTATGCACTCACTAGAAAAAAATCATGATTTAGGTCATTCATAGACAGGTTCCTCTTTCTCTATAGCCTACACCTTTACATATATCTATATATAACATTTAAACTTTGACACCTATTCCTCACATTGAGTATTCAACACAAGAGATACCTCAAGAGAATCACACTAAGTCTAGCATATATACCTTTTATATAGATATGATATGGTAGGAGGTCTTGTCACATCTTTTCATAAATATTGATGAGACTCTAATTGATGTTATAATTAAGTTACATAAGGATGTTTTAGATGTTATAGATGATATTTCCATAGATATTTATGAATACATCATGGTGCTATATAAGATTATTTATAACACTTATATGATCTAGATTTGATTTATGAGTATATGTGGATATTTTACTTATTTATTATATCTCATGGATTATTTTATTTTGTCTTTCACATCATTTAATTTAAAATTAATATCTCATTCACTAATCTTATGGTTTAATTTCCTTTTACATGGTTTATTTTTTCTTCAAAATTCTTTGTCTTGTACTCATTTAATATTTCAAAATCAAGATAGTTACTATTGTGACATGGTTCTTAAACCCACTTCCCTTAATTATTCTATCTTTACAATATGATCAAGTTAACAAACATAATTCTCATTGTATCACTACATACATAGATGTCTTTTATCTCTTTTTATTTCCTTGTTCACACTCAGAAAACATAAGGTTAAGACTTGATATCACATGATAGTTTCTAGGAAACCCAATTATTTAGAAATACATGTCAATATCTCTAGGTAGTTTGTCTCTTATAACCAAATCTTACATCTCATTTTTGTTTGTCACTTTTATCACTCGTGATTGGTTATTATAAATACCTATGGAGGAGGAATAAAAAATCCATAATATTTAAAAGATAAATAATTTAAATAAAAGGTAATGATCAAAAGGAAAAATAAATATTCAAAAGTCAAAATCACATTAAATTATGTTACTCATATCTAAGAACATCTCCTATTTTTAATATAAGCTCAAACTCCATAGTTTTCCTCACAATAGAGATGAGGTCCATTGAGGCAGGGTAGGATAGTATATTGGCATAGGATATTTAAAAATTATATATAGTGATACCCACTTTCTCATGTAAGTATCTAAATAATATACCGGTGGCTATGTAAGGGTAATTGAGGAATGGGGAAAATTATGTGGGAAGGTAGGTCCATTTTATTTTTTTATATAAATTAAACTTAATGAGTTTATCCTATTACTACACTTATTTTCTCAAATTTTTTTGTGTTTATTATGAAAATATACTTACCATATTTGGCATCCACTATAATCTTATTGTGACCCTATTCACCTATTATGCTTCATGTCTAGTAAGGTTTTACTATAAACACCTATGTCATAAATACATTCATGACAATAAAGTGGTCAAAATTATAGAAATACAAAGTGAAAATCCTTTGAAACTAGTGGCATTCATTCCTCCTATAGAATAGTTTGTGGGAAAAATTATTTCATGTCATGAATATCCATGAGCATGATTTGAAAAAAAAATTCATGCTCCAAAACTAGTTTCTACACCTACTCATGAGTATGATACAACCACACAACAACATATTTTAGAATTAGATTATGAGAATTAACAATTTATGGTACATTATTGTAAACATAAAGTGGTTTCCAAAAAAAGGTCTACATATTATATAGCAGCATAGGTTATTTAGAATGCTTCACAATAGGTACAAGTTGTTACATATACAAATGAGAATACAAATTTACAAGGACTTATGAGCAGTAATTTAAAGGGGTATATTATAGTGTATGATTCTTATCCAAATTCAAAGGCATTTATATTTGGCTCTTCATTTTCATAGAAATTCATTAATTTATATCATACCATGGGGTGTGTATATATATATATATATATATATATATATAATATATATATATATATAAAATATATATATATATATATATATATATATATATATATATATATATATATATATATGCCTCCCATTACAAATATACTTGGTTGAGTTTATTGCATCTTTTTATTTACACATAACTTATTTGTTATAAATATTATGAAATGTGTTAGTGTCTACATGTAATGTGCGTAATGTATGGGTAATCATGTGATGTGTTGTCATAACTAATTTACTTGAATTAGGAATAGTGGGATAACTAATTCCACATTATTATGGCCTTTCATGCCTATATATGTAATAGTTCTCCTTATTTAATAATACAATAAGCATTTGTGTTTTTCATTTGGTATCATAATTTTTTTTAATCATTTTATCCATATTAAAAATGATATTCTTTCAAGATTATTGATTTATATTTAGATATTTCTTGATGGAATATTATTATTTTAATGAGATTTGTATATTATGAGTGTGTTTTTTTAATTCTCTCTCAATCTAGTATATTATATAATTTAGAGCAGTTTAATTGAGAGTGGTATTGCATATAAAGAGGCAAAAATTTGTAGATAGAATAGAGGTTAAAGTTATATAATTTGAATATATAATACACATAATTGATAAAGGAAGATTAGGCACCTTATAAAGGGTTTGAATTAATAATAATTGACATGGCAAGATGTGCATGTCATTATATTTTTAATTCAGTGGCATAGAAAGGTATGCTCTAAGATAATTTCCCATATTCACCATTTGTATATGTTTTAAAAATATTGTAAGTTGCATACCCATGTCTATATTTTTAAAATTATAATGCATTAAATATTAAAACAATATCTAAATTATCTTTGTTATCTTTAGGTATGCAGTCCCAATGAGAAATCATATTAGAATTGGTTGTCATTTCAACATGATAATTTTTGTGTATGAATTTAAAAGAAAATAGTTCACTTCATATTATTCTACCTTATACAAATCAACCATTATAGTCCATAGTAAACCATCTAATAATCAACTTAATTATTCAACACAAGTATAATTTTATACTATTTTACATATATGAATCTTTCCCAAAGTGACATATATAATTGAATATATATATATATATATACCTAAGTATAAATATTAGGGTTTATATCCCATTTTATATATTTATATCTAAAATTTATTTACCATATTTACTTCTTGAGATAAAATGCAAAAATATTAATAAGAGGAAAAGATACATACATGTGATTAGAGCTAGGTTCAAACCCTTTTTTAAATTTTTCCCTTACTTTCTCTCCTGCATAGACTTAATTTTATCTCATCCATGGTCATTATAAAATAATTAATATGAATTTTAAAGTTTTAAAATATTCCATGATTTTGAAGTCATTAACCATTCTAAGAGTGGATCCAATAATTTATCTCTCACTAATTTTACAGCAATGAATAAGGTGCATAACATGGGTAATTTTTTAATTTTAATTAATAATTCATATCTAAATCCCATCTCATTAAAAAATCACAATTATTATATTATAATATTCTATATGTTTTCATGAAAAACACTAATTTATAATAAAATCATTCAACCCAAGTCAAATGTCAACATAAAATATAATGATGCTAAGGTCTCACCATGTCATTTATGAGTAATATAACCCATTTCTAAGGTAATGATATACTTATCAAGGTTATTATTAAAATTATACTTTATTAATGATTAATATAATCATGATTTATGTTCCATGACCTGTACAATTCATCAACATAATCATGATGTCACTACTAATGAGAACAAATAGAATCTATATGATACTTATTTTAACAATGAAATCAAACATAATTACCAACTTATTTTTAGTTATTTTTAAAATAAAAAATATATAGAATGAATCTTACACACATGATATGACACTAAGATATTAACCAATAATTTAGCATTAAATATAGATACTCAAAAAAGTATGAGTTTTTAGCTACATAATCAGGTAGTACGATTTAATATCTTAAAAAAATTCATATTGAACTAAATTTATCAACTTAATAACTTAAAAAAAAGGAGAAATTGTAATGTATATTAATTATACACATTTTAAAACTATTTAATGATGTCATCAAATAAAAAATCCATTTTTTAAAGTAGTGCATTTGATAAAATAAAAATGATGGTGTCTTAAAACTACTTAATTGAATATCTCCACATATTATTTTAGATGGCATGGGGATATGAAAAACATCATTTAACTATTAATATTAATTTAAAGTAACATCTAAGGTGTTTTATATCAAATATGCAATGAATTGGGAACAATTAGAGACATATGTTACAAACTACATGAAATACCACACTTCTAATGCCTCATTTCAATGGGTTATTAAAATAAATTATACAAGAGCATGCATGATCCCTTTAAAATATACCAATTTTATTACTCCATACTATATTCATGGGTTAATTATGGATCTAATTTTATAATAAAACACTCAAGAACAATCTGGTCAAATTGATGAAGAAAATTTTATGCAATATATTAATGATCATCCTAAAAATGTTAACTCTCTTTTATATTTTTATAGAGATGAACAAAATAAAGGATTAAAAGATATAATTTATAATTTCACTACTTATATTATTTCATCCATTCCTACTTATTCACCTCTTATTACCTCGATGAAATCATCTTTTTCTTTGGAAACATCTCTTTGTCTCAAAAAAATATACATGCCTATGCCTAATAATACTACTTATACTCCTTTAAACACATCTTGAAATGATGTCATTGAGAAAATAGTTTATGAATTAAAATCTAAGTAATCTCAACTTGATAGACTATCTCTCATGCTAGCCCCTCTATGGACTCATCTTATTTTTTACATAATCCTTTGGCTCCCAAAATTTCATATTATCCATTAGTAGTTAGATTTGTGTCTCTCAATATTAGGGTGAGTTACCTTATCTATGGATATGGACCTACTTATTTTCATAGGATTCCCTATATATATTGGATAGGTCATCATAATATGATTAGAGATAGTTTTGTAGCCCATCTCTCTATGAAGGCAAAGGTAATCCTGAACAACATTTATGTGTCTTCCACACAACTTGTCTAGACTATGTAGATAATGATAAAATTGTTAATAAATATATCTCCAAGAAGTCTCAAATAATATGTTATTATATGGTTATATGTTATTCCTCTTGAATTAGTAAATTATATTAATCCCTTTTTAAATCAAAATTACACACACTTTTCATCAACATTGGTGAAAAATTACCATATCATCAAATTTCAAAGCTCAAACAAGGGTCTAATGAAACAATCAATGAATATATGATAAGATACAATACTATTATATAAAAAAGCAATAAATCAAATGGGATAATGGGTTATGATATTTATTTAATAAATGTTTTTTTATCTCTACTTCAAGAGGTAATTATGTTTGAAAAACTCAAATATTTTGATGAGTTATGCCATATAGTCAAAGAGCATGAGGTCAAGTTGCTTACATTGAAAAAAATTAAATATAATTCAAATTCTCCTTCTACTTCAAATGTAACAATTTAAATAAATACAAATTATAAGATCAAACCAAATGAAATAAAGAATGAAGCTAATGTTATAGTTAATGCTATCTCAAAACCACCAAAAAATATTCAATCAAAATCCTCACCAACAAGGTGATTATCAATTTTACCTACACCTCCTCATTTACTATTGCGAAGGCTACTTGCATTTAATATTATCACTCTTCCTCCACTGATGGACGTGGGTAAGTGTAGATCACAATCTATTTTTTTTTATGGAAATGCATATTGTGACTACCATATATATATTAACACCTCTACAAATATATGTTTCAAGATTAAGAACAAGATTAGACATCTCATTAATTAAAATATTATTGATATTTATACACCTAATGAATATGTTGAGGGAAAAACAAAGGAAAATGTAAACTGATCATTTTCCTAAACATGAAGAGAATAGCAAGGATAATTCTAAAGTAGACCATGTATATAAGGCTCATCCACATATTTATACATATGGTCATCCATTTGATAGAATAATTGAAACAATTATTAGTGAATAAACAACTTTCCCTATGATTACATTTTATGATAATGAAGTTGTAGATGATAATTATGATAAACATGTACTCTTCATTAGATCATATGTTGACAACAAACCCATATACAATATTATGATGAATAATGGATCTAGTGAAAATGCATACACCATTACACTAATTTATTCCCTTGTATATTTAGATGAAAATTTAATGAATACATTGACTTTTAAAAGCTTTTGATGTACATGTGTAAGAAACTCTTGGATGCATTGTCCAACCTTTACAAATGGGTAAATCATAGTAACCACCCATACATCATTCTAAGAATCAAAAGTGTATTTTATATGTTATTGGGGTACCCATGTATACAAAATATTAGATAAGATCCATTTAGAATGAAAAAAAATTATTAAATACATTCATGGTGATAAAGTCATCAAAATTATAGGAATAAAATATGAAAATCCTTTTGAACTAGTGGCATTCATTCCTCCTACAAAATAGTTGGTTGGAAAAATTATTTCAAGGAATGGTAATGAAATAGTATATGCAACTATCCAAGAGTATGATTCAAAATAAAAAAATCATGCTCTAAAATTACTTTCTGCACCTAATCATTAGCATGATACAATCTCACAATAACATATTTTATAATTAGAATATGGGCATAATCACTACATTATGCTAAGCAAAAAGTGGTTTCCAAAAAGAGGTATTCATATTCCATAGCATCACAAGTTATTTATAATGATTCGCAATAGGTAAAATTTGTTACATATACAAATGAGAATACAAGTGTGCAAGGACATATAAGTAGTAATTTTAGGAGGTATATTATAGTGTATTATGCTTATCCAACTTCAAAGGCACTGGTAGTTAGTTATTCATTTTTAGAGTAATTCATTCCTTCATATCATGCCATGGGGTATAAAAACATGCCTCCAATTAATAATATAATTGATTATGTTTATTTCATCTTTTGATTTGTGCATAACATACTTGTTAGAAATATTTCTAAAATTGTGTTAGTTTGTACATGTAATGTGTCTAATATATGGTTAATCTATGATGTGTTTTCATAAATAATCTTATTGAATTAGGAATAGTGTGATAACTAATTCCATGTTATTATGTATTTTCATGCTTATATATGTAATATTTCTCATTTTTGAATGATATAATAAGCATTTGTGTTTTTCATTTGGTATCAGAGCTTTCAATCATCTTGTCCTTATTAAAAAAGAGATTCCTTAAAGGTTATTTATTTATGTTTAGATAGTTTTTATGGAATATTATTGTTATAATGAGAGATGTATATTATGAGTGTTTTTATTAATTCTCTCTCTCTCATTATAATATTTTATATATATTATATTAATTTAAGTGAGAAGGGTGTTGCATATAAAAGGCAAAATTTTGTAGATAGAAGAGAGGTTAAAGTGATATAATTTGAATATGGAATACATATAATTTATAAAAAAAATATTAGGCACCTTATAAAGGGTTTGAATGAAGAATACTTGACATGACAATATGTGCATGTCATTATATTTTTTTAATCATATATTGGTCTAATCTAAGCACATTTACCCACATTCACCATTTGTATGGGTTCCAAAAATATTTTAAAGTTACATACCCATATCTACATTTTTAAAATTACAATGCATTAAATATTAAAAAAAAGATAATAATTATCTTTATTACATTTATTTATATAGTCCATATGAGTGATCATCTCAAAATTGGTTGTCATTTCAATATTATAATTTATTTAAATCACCAAAATATTCATGTATTTTAGAGATAATAGTTCATTCCATCTCCATTGATGTTCAAGTTGTTAATGGCATCCTCCCATTGGATTTGCATGTAGGTTTTTCATTTACACTTTTCCCCTCATTTTTCTATTTTGATTGCCATGATTAAATTTTCACCCATGTGCATATATTTTTATCAACCTTGAAAAATACGTTTGGATATTAATTACACACTTCAATAGAAGTTATTATCATCTTAATATAGTCAATCAAATAGGATGCATTATTTAAACAATACTAAAATTTGGCTTCTAAAATTTTAGAATATTCCCTAGTTTAATATTGTGGAATATTCCATAGACTTACTAATGATTGGACCATTTTTTTTATAAATTTTACATTTATTTATCAAAAATGTTCAAAGATAAATATGAAATAAACTTTTTATTCCTAGAAAAAATTATCTTCAATGAAATATTATAATTTTTTTAAATTTCTATGAATTTCTAAAATTTATAATTTGTATGAATTGTTAAAGCTTTTATAATGTATAATTTTTCTAATTAAAAAGTTTTAATTATGAATGTGGTTTGAACCATGTTAAACTCAAATATAAATGTATAAATAATAATAATATGGTCATTTATACTTATCCTCTTCCAGTCCTGTTCTAGTCAAGAACCAAATCAATTAAGAATTATTATGTTTCAACTATTAAAGCCTAATTAATATATGTTTTTTATATCTCTTTTCCTTTTCAATGGAAAACATCAAAGTGATTTAAATTATCCTCCTCATTTATGTGGTTCTAATTTTATCTTCACTCCTTTCACAATCACATGATAATGGATGTAACCAATGTTATAAAATGCTAGACAATTTCTTGGGCCAATTCATTTGCATGGAAAATGTATTGATGATTTAGATATGGGCATGCATATTTAATCCAAATATAGTTTTGGTAGAGGTGGTGGTATATTAAGGGTCTAAAAATATATCAAAATTTTGAAACAAAGAGACTCTTATAGACACCTGAAACATCGACACAAGAGTCAAGTTTTGAACTTCCTCCAAGAGTTACATCATCTATGACTGCTATCCTATGTTTCCTCTATTAAATTCCATTTAATTACTTAAAATTTCCATTTTAATGACTAATAGTGCATAGAATTTAATTATTTATAGTCTTCATTCTTATCTCTAACCACTTTTTTTCTTGTTTGTTTTTTGATAGTTAAATCTCCTCATTATAACTTAAAATTCCTTACAACTGAAGTGTTCCATCCTAAATATTTTTATTTTAATTTCCTTACCTATCCTTTTTTAATTTTTATGAATTTATGTATCATATTTTATTCATTTAAAAGATATTTTTAACAATGATAAATTATTTCTATTCAATTTTCTCTTATCTTTGTCACTATTTACATTTGTGTTTTTATCCTTCACACATGGATTTGGTGTGTTTCAAATAGTTGTTTATTATTTATTTCATTTATTTTTTCCTTTTTATGTGGTACATTTAATTGTTATTTAATGTTTTATAGAGTCTAGTTTTTAGTCTCTTTTATCTATGTAACTTGATAAGAAACATTCTAATTGGCCTTTTCATTCTAATCTTCCTTTGTGACATTTAAAAATATATATATATATTATTTATGATCCTACATTATTTGGCATATTTTGATTATCAGTATATAGTGATCATATTATTTATTTCTTACACTCAATGATTTATAAAAGGATGGATATGGAGATAGACCTTCCAACTATGAAGGAAATTTTACAACAACATTGAGTGAGTTGTTTCACTTTCTATTAGGTGGCTCGTAAATTGAATTTGGTGCTCAAAGATGATAAGGATTAGTGACAATATGAAAAAAAACACAAGTATCAACTACCAAGTCAAAATAATATTGTGGATGCATTTATGTTTTAATATATATAGGAACTATTGTTCAATGGTATGTAAGACAAGATATAATATAGATCTAGAAACACTTTCAATGTCATGTATAGAATAATAAAATAAAAACACTTTCAATCTCATATAGATAACAATAAAATACACAACAATAAAAGGTTATTTAGATCATCAATTATATTATGTGGATTCTTTATAAAATAACCTTAAAATCTATGATCAAGCATGACATTTCTATTAAGAGTCTCATTTAACACATTAAACAATCATTAGCATGAATTTCAACATTCATAATTTTAAATAAATATTAAGTAGCTAAGGCATTGACAATGATTAAATTTAACTAGTTGTTTAAGGTTTTCTTGGTTGGTGAGTGTTTAATAATAGTGGCACACCAAACACAAGTGTAAGATAAATTATATACCTCTAAGTAGGTGTTCAAAATCATATCTAGCCTCCTTCAATCCAAATTATCAATACTATAAATTTATTTTGACCTAGCCTCAAGTGTTACCTACAGATTTGAATAGGAAATTTCAATGGCCCTCATGTAATTTTATAATGCTAGTGAGATACATATCTTATTGTATAATAAATGGACCTTTTATTATCTCTACTTCTCCCTATTCATACATAGAATCCAAAATAGTTGTTACTACCAATCTAGTTTTTCTATATAGCTAAAGGCATAAATTTGTTACTATTATTTTTGTATTTTCTATATATATTTTTTGTTTTTATTAACATGTCTTAAACAATTGTTATTAAGTAAATTTTAATTCTTCTATTATTGTATAATGCCCTAATTAGCATAAAATATAAGTACTACATACTGCATCATATTTTTATATAAATTTTCCTTAAACATCATTATTCCTTAATATTATTAACATGGTAATATAAAACTATAAATTTATTTCCTATATGGAGTGGTAAAATGAACTACATATAGAATATAATATGCCATATAAATTATAAATATATCTTAGTCTACCAATGACAACACATTTATAATATTAAACCATACTTGTTTCTAATATGCAACCTTTCTATGACCGATCTATATTTTTTCTTCCTAAATTAACTCAACATAACTTACGTTACAATATTTAATGTAATTAGTGTATTAGATGTACGGACTAAATGATACACACCCCTTATTCTTATCTACGTGTTTAGGTTTTGTTTTAGAATTTGAAGTTTGTTTCAAATTAAGCCACATTTATAGATGATTATTATTCCAATTATACATGTTGATATCATTAGGTGTTAAGTTGTGTTTTAATTGATTTAATTTCTAACTATAATTTTTAATTATATTAGAAAATAAAGTTAATTCAACTTGTAATTAGTCATGATTCATTGTATTTATTTAAATAAAACAAGGGTTTTAGAGGGACCCTACGCATAAAAAAGAACCACCACCATAGATAGGAACATAAAATAAAGGATCAAAAAACATAATAAATAAAGACAAGTCCATAAGAAAGAAATAACATAAACATAATAGAGAAATAATTGATAGACAAACTTCATCACAAAGTAGAAAAAATTAACTATGGGTTTTCTTCCATTCCTTATATGTCATAGACCACTCCTTAGTCATACTCGAGAAGTTCTTATCTAGTCCACCTACCAACTTATCCTTCTCATTCATAGTAGTGACCCCTTTGAGCTTCTTCTTGGTCCTGGTACCATCTTCATTATAATTTTCATTATTAAAAAACACAAACAAACCCTCCATACTCTGTATTGTATTGTTAATCGTAACCTTGTTGAAACTTACAAGAATATTGAGCTTATCCTTGAGATCTTTTTTAACCCTTTCGAGCATAGTAATTCTATCAGTAAGAAGCTAAATTTTAGTAGACATTTATTCTTTTTTCTCCCACATGAAAAAAATACCATCTATATTATTTAAATTATTGATGTGCTATTATAGGCAAGTATGATCCTTCATAAACCATCAAAGGAAATCTTTATGTAGGTTCACTTCATCCTCTAGCTATTCCAATCTACTTTGATTCCTTGACATATCTTTCATAGAATTAAAATCAAATTTTGGATTAACATTAGGTTGAGGATCACCAGTATTTACACTAACATTTTAATTAATACCCCTATTTCTTGATGCATTCAACTTTTCCCTTCCCCAATGAAAGGCAAATTAGTCTTGATGGAAGTACAATTTTCCTAGATAGTATGATGGTAATGGAAAAAAATAGTCATGAGTCATTTTTATTACTATGTTTTTTCATAATTTAAATAATTTAAACTATTTTTTACTTGCCATTATTGTTAATTTAGTAGTATTTCTAAATGTTATTCACTTAACAATACATGTTATTTAGTCATATTTTAAGTCATTATAAATAAAATTTTATAATTTGTATTTATGAATATAAAAGGTTAGTCACTAGAATAGTTTCAATATTATGGTATTTAGTTTTAAGGTCTATTATTAATTTGTATAATTTTTTTATAATAGGGTTATTTTCTTAATAAAAACACAATTTTTTTATAACAGGGTTATTTTTTAAATCAAAACACAATTTTTTAAATACAATGCTATCAAAAGTATATCTATCAAAATTAAAAATGTTAAAATAAAAAAAATAACTTAGGGATACATTTTTATGGAATCCAACATCTGATGAGTGTGTCAAGATTATGGGGGAAACTTTTCCTCATAAAAATGAGCCTCAAAACTAAAATTGTTGAGTAAGCATCACATAAATTGGAGAATATAAGAAATGGAGGTTGGAATTCAACCACTAATGATAGGAATATACATCACAATAGTGTCATCAATATCTATGCCAAATGAGCTAAATTTGATGATAACTTTAGTGTCAATGGTAGTTTATTACATTTTTTGTGATTGAGTCGTAACAATCAATGATAATGGACATAATTGAGGATAAGGAGGATATAGTCATCATATATACATACATACATACATGTGTGTGTGTGTGTGTGTGTGTGTGTGTGTGTGTGTGTGTGTGTGTGTGTGTGTGTGTGTGTGTGTGTGTGTGTGTGTGTGTGTGTGTGTATGTATATATATACATACATACATACACACACACATATATATATATACATATGTATGTATGTATATAAATGTATATACATATACATACATACATACATACATATATATATGTATATATGTATATATGTATGTATGTATGTATATGTATGTATGTATATTATGATTGAGTGGTAATGATCAATGACAATGGATATAACTACACATACACACGCGCGCGCGCACACACACACACACATGATGACTAAGTCCTCCTTATCCAAAATTATATCCATGTATGTATGTGTCTATATATATATATATATATATATATATATATATATACATACATATACATATACATATACACACACACAGAGATATATATATATATACATATATATATATATACACACACACACATATATACATATACATATATATATATATATATATATATATATATATATACATACATACATATATACATATATATATGTATATGTATATGTATATGTATATATATACATATGTGTGTGTGTGTACACACACACAAAGATATATATATATGTGTGTGTGTGTGTGTGTGTGTGTGTATATATATGTATGTATATATATATGTATGTATATATATATATATATGTATGTATATGTATATATATATATGTATATATATATATGTATATGTATATGTATATTCGTATACATACATACATACATATGTATATATATATATATATATGTATATATATATGTATATATATATATATATATGTATATATATATGTATATATATATATATGTATATATATATATATGTATATATATATATGATGATGATGATGATGATGATGGTGACTAAGTCCTCTTTATCCACAATTATATCCATTTTCATTGATTGTTACCACTCAATCATGATATACATACATGTATGTATGTATGTATGGTGTGTTAAATAAACCCTTATTGTGATATATATGGAAAAACAATACTTTTTATAAGTCTATTGTTTAGGGGCAAGATAAATAATTTGAGGCAACTCACGATGGATTGTTGTCCAAATAGTTTAGAGAGTTTATAAATCTTACTAATTTAGAATTTGAGAGTTTAGGGAAAGAGGTCTAGGAACTATTTAGGAATTTTGAATCACAAATTGTACTTTCATGAAGGTTAAGAGGTAGCTTTATGGAGTTGTACCTATACTAATAAATGTTTTCATAGAAATTTTTCTATATAATATAATTGTCTCCCCATGTTTAAACTAGGGTTGGGGTGGGTGCATTGAGGTGGAATGTTGTAAATACTAAATATGTTTTAGTGTGTATATGTAATGTGTGTAATGTATGTATAACATGTGATGTGTTGTCATAACTAATCTCATTTAATTATGAATATTATGATAACTAATTCCATGTTATTAAGGGATTTCATGCCTTTATATCTAATATTTCTCCTTGATGAATAATACAATAAGCATGTGTGTTTTTAATTATTTTATTTCACATCCTTGCTAATTAATCTATGTCAAATTACCTAATAATTATTCTAGTTCTTGAATTTATGTCTTCTTTTGGCAATTTCCCTATTTATTTTCAAACCTATTAAAATAATTAAATTTAACTATATTACATCACTTTAAATAATCATTCTTTATGGTAAATCCACTTACTCATTATTGCACATCTATACATGCTCAAACATTCATTTGTAATTACATATTCAATATATCTCACTTTTCTCATTATCACACATATTCATGCTTATAATGTTTACTACATTATTATACTCAATTTACACATACATGAATTTCAAATTAAATTTTAGTGCCCCATATAGAAATTAACTTGGGTTTATATTGCGAAACTTTAAGAATGCATTTCAAAAGTATGGCAAAAGTAAGCGAAAGATGTTTAAGTGAATAGGTGAATTGATGCACACAATAGGGAAATGAGTTTAAGGTATTATATCATGGATCTATATGAATGTTATGGAAAAAAACATTTATATAAATATTTCCATGCATATATGCAAACACTTATTATCACCTACCAAACACCAACTCTTGTTGGTAAATGCTAGTTTTTATTAGTAGACACCAACTCTTGTTGGTAGACACTAATGATTATTGGTGTATGCAAAATATTGTTGGTATATTCCATCTCTTATTGGTGTAATACATTCTTTTCTAGTGGATGACAACTCTTGTTGGTGTGTGTCCTCCCATGTTGATGGATGGAGGCTCTTACTGGTAGAAGATAGTGTTTATTGGTAGACACCAATGCTTATTAATAAATTTTATAATGTGATAAAAAATTGAAATGATTATATATGCTTATATTTAATGTTGACATTAAAAAAATAGTATTGGCACCCACATCAACAAATTATACTACCACCACTTTGTGTCAATTAGTTAGTGTTAGCATGGCACTTTTTGTTATATGGTGTCAATACCCTTTATTTCACACTTTTCAAAACTTCATACCTCCAATTTGACCTCCTAGAAAAATAACTCACTATAACACCTAACACAACCTCATCAATTTAATTTCATAATGGCTGACCCAGACTAATCCTCATTCAAAATAATATAGAAGAACCTCATGTTCCTATAGGTACTTTGACTAATAGAAGATAAAGGTGCATTCATGAACTAGACTGATAAGTTATATTGAAAGGGGCTTGCTAAGATTAACTAATATGAAATAGACTTCCATTTATTCCATTTTTTGTTTAAAATCTACAACCATGAGAAATATGTGTTTGTTATGAATTTACAATCATGGGTTTTCCAATTTGGGATCATCCCCAAAAACATCCATCACTTAAAAATTTTCCCACATAAAAATTCTAACTATTTAACCATCCATTCCTTGCTAATATATTAGGTCACTATGTACTTGTAGTCCCACTATGGCCTATAGATGGATGATTCATACTTTTTCATTAAAGTGTTATTTTTTTATTTACATTTTGTTTTAAAATTTGTACATTTATTAAAAAACTGTAACATATACTTACATTTTTTATAGCTACCCACACTTACAGAAAAAGGGACCTCATTATACAATCTATAAACCATCATTTTATCCATGATTGAATTATTTTAGATGAGAATTGTATTGTAATGAAACACATTAGATAGTTAGATCTGAGTTATTATATACATCTTATGTACTCTAAGTGGCCAAAAATTTTATTGGTGTTCATATTTTTCAAGCAGGATTATCAATGATTTATTTTATGCTCTTAACATTGATAATTACACTTTTAAATGTACTAATTATATGATTTATTTATACAATGAGGCATTTTACTAATTGGAGAGCATAAATATTCCAACTACTTTTCACAATAAAATGAAGCTCAAATATCTTTATGTTAAAAATAAAGAGGTGAAATACATTTTTTGATTGAATTCTATATCATTGAAAAATAATTCTATGTACTCTACTTTATTGATCTATTATGCTCATCCTCACAGAAAAAATCTATAACTATTTTCAAGAAGATAGGTTGTGGTAAAAGGTCACCAACCCCTCAAGGCCTCTATAGAATCATACATGGATATGAAATAATCCCCTCATCTATTTATCAAACAAAAAATTATGAAAAGTTATATTATGACTCCTTTGGATCTAATTCAACCATCATAAACTCAAACTTACTCTCATGTTATTGTTAATAATATATTCTTGTTCATAATATTCATAATTTCATTACATATTGTAGTGTTTTATTTTAATCATTTTAATTTTGTAGTTTCCTTGAAATATTTCCCCCAATATTACCAACATCAATAACCTAAAAAAATTTAGTTTCAAAAAAAACATATAGGGGTCTTAAATAATGAGGTATGCACTTATCAATGTTTTTTACAATATAGTTACTAAATCTTAAATTTATTCTCATTTGCTAGTTCTCCGATATCTTTATAAATT